>JASANF010020802.1:0-97206 GCA_030248245.1 Trissonchulus sp. WLG1_4 | reverse complement strand
GAAGAGACTGAATTGCCGAGAAATCGAGTTTTTGACTAAAAAAAATACAAGTATGGGTGATAGTTTGGTTAGAACTTATATATATGCGACAAGAAAGCCCTGAACCGTCTGAATTTATATCAAACCACAAAAAACTTAAAAATAAACAAATCAGTAATGCAAATTTGCATATTCGGCCATTTGTGTACTTTCTTCAGTTGAGGGTGAAAAAAGTTAGGAAAGTCTCTAGCGTTTTCTTTTTCAATTTTCAAGCAATATCGTCCACGTCAATAAAAAACTAACATGCTGTGAGTTCAACGGAACTGCTTGCAATCCGCCGGGAAGCTGTATCTGCTGTGGTTTTTGTTGATTCGTCAAATTCAAAAGATTGCTGACTGGAATAAACTGAAATGATCCATTGGCTGTGCTGTTAGCCGTTGCGGCTTGAATCTGCAAACAAATTAGATAGGAACTGCCTACACATATCAGGTCGTAAATAAAATTTCAGAGGGTTTCTAGTAACGTATGTGGGGGGCAGGGTGGGCAAGAGCCCCACCGCACAGGGTCGAACCGAAGCCTCGAGTCGCGTTACACCTATATACCCCCACCGCACACCGGTCGAATCCTACCAAATTTGCGAAATTTGGATAAGCCACTGGGTCGATAAAATTAGCGCATGGGCTAGACAAAATCTGCGCATCGTTATTCTGGCCGCTCTGTTTTTTTTATTTTTTTATAAACACAAACACTCTTCTGTTAATCAGGGTTGGCGTTCTAGAGAACGGCGAACCGTGCAGTAGTACAGTATGTATTTAACGTAAATTCAGTATAGATATTTAATATGTGAAAGCTATGCCTGGGAGTCCCAGGCTGGGACAGGTGCAAAAAATAATTTTTCCCCCATTCTTCAGTTGGACCACCTGGGACATATCGCAAACTTACAGAATTTGCAATCTGCGAAGACTGCGATAGAAAAACGGGCTGACCACCAGTGGCAGATCCAGTCGATGCAGGATGTTGAGAACCCTTTCTGCGTTGCATCTGTAATAAAAATTGTATTAGTTACGATTAGTAGGAACTCGATCCTGAAAAAACATTGTGAACAGTGCCATGCCTTTCTGCATACTAAAAACTCAACACTACAAAAAAACTTACACATTTCTTCGGCAGTCTGTTTTGTCGGCGGACGTAGATAACATTTCAGTGGTAAAACTGATATTGATCCTGGATAAAAAGATAAACTATAAATTTTGACAGCACTTCACATTCGATTTAGCTTTATACGCTGTGTACTTATGTATTTACTATATCAACAGATTCCAAATTTTTCCAAATTTGACCAATCTTCAATTGTTTACCTATCTAACGAATCAAAATTGAGCCATCTTACTTTCAATGAACGGGATTTGACGCCAGAATCGGTTGGCAAGGCTATTGGATATTACGTTTGACAAATCACTATGTAGTTGGCTCCTGTGATGATTTGTGTGGGCAAAACTCCAATCAATACAAAGAGAAGCATCTGAATCAGCCAATAGAATTTACGTAGTGGATCCGTTGTTACTAAATACACTAACCATAAAAATATCACAGACTATGGGAACGATTTCAACTGTTTGATCAATTCACCACCATTTCAAAGACTTAAAACATTTAAATTCAATATTTTTACAGTCTAATTAAAAACTGCCCCCCACAGCACTATATTTTTGTGACAAGGGCGTCGCCATCTTGCGCAGTCAAATGACGGCTGTAATAGGAAGCAACAAACTCATTCCTATTTAATCTGTGTAGAGAACATTGCTATATTAATGTTTATTCACATTTACTTATATAACTCACAGACAGTGAATAAAAATATGCTCACGATAAAAATGCAATTTTCGCCGAATAAGTTACTGCAGTTTCAGTCATGCTGTCGTTGTGACCCAAGGCTTGGTTTGGCTTACTGTGCAGTTGTTTTTTTAGGGTGCCTTGGCCCGTATTCACATACTAACACTAACACTTAAAGTTAGTGTAAACACTAACTTTAAGTGCTTCGTTGCACTAAGTTTAGTGCTACGAAGCACTTAAAGTTAGTGTTTACACTAACTTTAAGTGTTAGTGTTAGTATGTGAATACGGGCCCTTCACTTTTGTCCTTAGGGGCAGTATATATGTATTCTCAGCACCGGTATTCATAAAAGTGTAAGCTCGGCTTTTTATCCGAGCTTTGAGCAAGCCCGGCTTAAAATCTCGGCTTTTCGTATTCATAAAACCAAGCTCGGCTTTTTATCCAGGCTTTTTGGTATTCATAAAAGCTGGGATAAAAAGCCGGGCTTATGGTATTCATAAAAATCAAGCTCGGATTATAATCCCGGCTTCCACACATATTTTATTGATTTTTTCATTAAGACTAAGGCCCGTATTCACATACTAACACTAACACTTAAACTTAGTGTAAACCCTAACTTTAAGTGCTTCGTAGCACTAAAATTAGTGCTACGAAGCACTTAAAGTTAGTGTTTACACTAACTTTAAGTGTTAGTGTTAGTATGTGAATACGGGCCTAAAAAGCTCGGATAAAAAGCCAGGCTTGAACAAGCCTGGGTTTAACAAAAAGCTCGGATAAAAATCCAAGCTTGCGCATAAGCCTAGCTTTTTATCCCGGCTTTTTCAAGCCAGACTTATGGCTAAAAAGCCGAGCTTTTTATCCCGACTTTTATGAATACCGGCCCAGAATTACCTGCAGGTAATCTTAGGCGAACTTTACCCACAGGTAAGGTGAAGGTAATGTCGTAATCGCAAACAATGACTAAAGCCAATGAAATGGCTAACGTTACCTTTAATATTCGGGCCAGAAACGTGCACAGGAAAAAAAGTGACTACTAAATTTATACAGATTATACAAAAAAGTTTGGATCAAGTGCAGTTGGGGGGGGAAAAATAGTGGACCTATTTTTTTGAGTAGAGCACCTTGAGGGAAGCATTTTTTGTAATAGAACCCCTATCCACAAATTTGGATTTTCTGAGCTATAACCCCTTGAAAATTGCATTTTCAGTGTTTTTGGAAGTGAGCGTAGGCCAAAGTTCGAAACCAAAAATGGCTATAATCTTTGTTTTTGGATAGTTTTGAGTGCGTTATGATGTTTTAAGGCATCGTCTAGGCTTAGTTGGCAGGATTCTCTAGGCTAAGCTGGCAGGATTTTTTCTGAAAATTTCGATTTTTTATTGCCTAAGCCTGAGCCTAAGCCTAAGCCTGAACCTAAGCCTAAGCCTAAGCCTGATACTAAGCCTAAGCCTAAGCCCCATACTAAGCCTAAGCCCTAAGCCTAAGCCCAAGCCTAAGTTAAGGCCAAGTTTGAATTTGGTCAAAAATTGGACGTTTCTGGCGAATTTGGCCAATTTTTCGGCAGGAACCAGGTCAAAAAGCCTTTGTTTTGATTCTAAAAAATTGTAAACAATAATCTGACACCATTTAGACACGATTAGAACGGAAAAAACAAGAGCTTCGGAAAAAAATTGCGAAAACGTCCCTCACTGAGGGTTCAGATTTCGGGGGGTCGTATCTCAGAAAATCCAAAAAATGAAATAGGGGTTCTTGAAGCAAAAATGCTTCCTCCAAGGTGCTCTACTCAAAAAAATAGGTCCACTATTTTTCCCCCCCCAACTGCATTTAACCCAAAAGTTTTGTATAAATTTTGTATAATTTTTGTAAAAATTTTGTACTCGTTTTTTTATCTTGTTTATCTATCTTGTTTGCAGCTAAAGTTAATGTGCAAATTTTTAACCTCAACCGTCGACGTTAACCTTGTTTTCAATTTCAGTTTTACCTTTACCCAAGCCAAATTTTCAGCAAAATGTGGCTATTTTTAACAATTTTTTTCGCTTTTTGCTCAATTTTGAAGCATTTTACGGCAATCTGGGACAATTTTCGGGCACCTTTCAGCATCAAGGAGGGGGGCTTGTCCCGGTCGGTCAAATCTGAGGGGGGGGCTTGTCCCGGAATCTCAAATCTTGGGGGGGCTTGCCCCCGCCAGACCTCCCCATGCACATCTGTGGTTATTAGCATGGTTTTAACATCTTTTAACATGTTTTTTGAATAGTGTTAGTGAAAAATAGTGAAAAACATGTTAAAAAATTTTAACATCAATTTAACACGTTTTTCGCATTAAATTTGCACAAATTTAACATATTTTATATTTTATAACACTATTCAAAAAACATGTTAAAAGCATGTTAACACAGGAAAACCGCCACTCTTAATTTAGTCTTAATTTGGTCTTAAATTTATAACATTTAAGACTATTTTAAGAGTTCTTAATTTGGTCTAAATTTGGTCTTAAAATTATAAGACTAAATTTAGACCATTTTTAGATAGGGCCAGAAGACCAGAACGTTTTAGACCAAGTTCAGACTATCTGAAAACAGTCTAAAAATATTTTAGACCAATTTTAGAGTGTTTTAAGATTTGAGATAAAACTGAAAAATGACTCTTAAACGGGTCTTAAAACTTTTAAGATTGTTTCAGAGTGATTTAAGACTAGTTTTAGAGTGATTTAAGATAATCTTAAAAACTCTTAAATCACTCTTAAAACACTCTTAAATATGTGCTGGCTGAGTTTTGCAGGATTTTAGACTGTTTTAAGAGTGAATTAAGATAATCTAAAAAACTCTTAAATCACTCTTAAAACACTCTTAAATATGTGCTGGCTGAGTTTTGCAGGATTTTAGACTGTTTTAAGAGTGAATTAAGATAATCTAAAAAACTCTTAAATCACTCTTAAAACACTCTTAAATATGTGCTGGCTGAGTTTTGCAGGATTTTAGACTGTTTCAAGAGTGAATTAAGATTATCTAAAAAACTCTTAAATTACTCTTAAAACACTCTTAAATATGTGCTGGCTGAGTTTTGCAGGATTTTAGACTGTTTTAAGAGTGAATTAAGATAATCTAAAAAACTCTTAAATCACTCTTAAAACACTCTTAAATATGTGCTGGCTGAGTTTTGCAGGATTTTAGACTGTTTCAAGAGTGAATTAAGATTATCTAAAAAACTCTTAAATTACTCTTAAATCACTCTTAAATTGGTCTAAAACTACTCTTAATTCACTCTTAAAATAGTCTAAAATAGTAAGCAGCTAAGCTGGACTGAATTTAAGACCAGTTTTAGATTATCTTAAATTACTCTTAAATTACTCTTAAAATGGTCTAAAACTACTCTTAATTCACTCTTAAAATAGTCTAAAATAGTAAGCAGCTAAGCTGGACTGGATTTAAGACCAGTTTTAGATTATCTTAATTTACTCTTAAATCACTCTTAAATTGGTCTAAAACTAGTCTTAATTCACTCTTAATTTAATCTAAAAACAATCTAAAACTATGCAGCGTAGTTCCAAACTGCATTTTAGACTGATTTAAGATTATCTTAAAACAGTCTAAAATAATCTGAAATTAGTCTTAAATAATCTAAAAACACTCTAAATTCACTCTTAAAATGGTCTTAACTTGCTCTCTTAATTCACTCTTAAAATTTTTAGAGTGTTTTTAGATTGGTTTTAGACCATTTTAAGAGTCCCCCTTTCTTCCTGTGTAATCGAAAGTGCAAAAAACATGTTAAAAACATTCAAACACTTTCTTGCTGTGATAGTGGACCTATTTTTTTGAGTAGAGCACCTTGAGGGAAGCATTTTTTGTAATAGAACCCCTATCCACAAATTTGGATTTTCTGAGCTATGACCCCTTGAAAATTGCATTTTCAGTGTTTTTGGAAGTGAACGCATGCCAAAGTTCGAAGCCAAAAATGGCTATAATCTTTTTTTGGATAGTTTTGAGCGCGTTATGATGTTTTAAGGCATCGTCTAGGCTTAGTTGGCAGGATTCTCTAAGCTAAGCTGGCAGAATTTTTTCTGAAAATTTCGATTTTTTATTGCCTAAGCCTAAGCCTAAGCCTAAGCCTGATACTAACTAAGCCTAAGCCCTAAGCCTAAGCCCAAGCCTAAATTAAGGCCAAGTTTGAATTTGTTCAAAAAATGGACGTTTCTGGCGAATTTGGCGAATTTTTCGGCAGGAAACCGGTCAAAGAGCCTTTGTTTTGATTCTAAAAAATTGTAAACAATAATCTGACACCATTTAGACACGATTAAAACGAATAAAGAATAAACTGTTCTGGTCCGAACTTCTGATAGTAGCACCTCTGCACCAGCACGGACGATTTTACGCTGGCACCTACCTAAGTCAGACTGCCAAAGTGAAAATATATGTATCCAATGCACTATAAAACGCCCTGTGGTATGCAAAGAAGTGTGCGAACCTTTTAAAAAATAACCAAAAGTTGACAGCATAGCGGGAAAATAATCCAGAAAATGTATCCTCCGGCTGTCAATCACCTACTCTCATGCATCCGGTCGTTACAATGTTATATAAGTCTCTCGCAACTTCGCAAGTCATACACTCATACTTATACTCACTCATGCTCACTTTTTTGTAACTTAATTACTAATTTTCACGTTTCAGAGAATTTCTAATTTTTATAATTAAAACCTGAAAAAAGGTCCCCCCAAGCCCAAGGGCTGGTCTCGGTCTCGTAGGTCTCGTTTCGGTGGTCTCGGTTGCCATTTTCAAGGGGTCATAGCTCAGGTCATAGAGTGTGGGTAATTCCCCCATGAGCCCAGGGGCGGTTCCAGGATTTCGAAAAGGGGGGGGGTGCAGCTTCGAAATTTTTTTAGTTCTTCATATGGTTTCGCATTGCTACGCTATTAGTTTGACTACATTGTGGCGTTAATAGTGACATTAAAACTACAATTGAGCACTAAGCAGTTGGCTGGCAGGGGTCTGGGCCTGGGGGCGGCAGCCCCCAGATGCTGAGAAATTTTTAGATTTTCAAAAAAAGTTTATATACGTTATAGACCTAAATGTGTCGTGATATTTCAGTTTCGCATTATGTTGCGTTCCTTCGTAGTTTTTAAGGTCTAAATAGATCTAGGTAAATCAGCAATTACACGCATTATCAATAAGCCACAAGGTTGCAGGGGCCTGGGGCGACAGTCCCCAGAAAAAAATCGAGAATTTTTTATTTTTAGGCCAAATCAGGTCAATTGGAGACGTATATACCTCAAATTTTTTTCTGTTGCCAATAAAAACCAAAGAGGGGACCCTTGTGTAGAAATTCATTGGGAAAAAACTTCAGGGGGGATTTTGGCACGCGTGAACAAACAAAGTCTATCATGAAGACTGCTAGTCCTCAAATTGATGTGAAAGTCATTGCAACATATATAAAGCAGGGGTCTGGGGGCGTCAGCCCCCAGCTAGCGAATTTTTGGTTTTTGGGAAAAGTTTGTTGACCAAAAGGGGGTGGTGCACACCCCCTGCACCCCCCCCCCCTGGAACCGCCCCTGCATGGAGCCCCCCTCGGTACGCCCTGGCCTTGCCATTATACCCTCAGTAAAATTTTAACTTCACCTTCTAGTTTCAACCACATGTATGTATATAAACTTTGACTTTTATCTTTATCTATATATCTATATACCATTAGTCAAACTTTACCCATGCCGTAAAATTTATCCGGGGGGGGGGGCATATCGGAATGACTGAATGATGATCAATATCATGGATACATGCCGATGTGTTATGATTGATGCTTCATGTGTTATGGTGTTATGCTTCATGTGTTCATGTGTTATGCCGATGTGTTATGGTTATGCTTCAATTTGATTTATTTTCAGTTCGCGTTTGATATTTAAAAAGATTCAGCAGTTGGACAGTTTAAATTATGGTTGGTTTACATCTCATTTTGGTTTTTGTTTTTGGTAATACGCAATGTAGATTTTAGCTTTTAATATGTCATAGCTTTACATAGTCTGATCGGACTTGTTGCTTTGATCTTCAATAATAATTTTGAAAGTATGAAGACGTATCAATTTTTGTCCTTTTCTCAATTCAACGTGGTTTTGAACATGACTAGAATTGATTCTCTGTTACGAGTGTCTGTCATCAGAGCATAGACTTAGGGTCTATTCCTTTACCGGATTAAACGGACTGGACTTATTTTAGTCCGAGGTTTTGGAATGACAAATCGGACTAAACGGACTAAAAGAGTTAAAATAAGTCAGCGGCTTAATTTTAGTCTGACCCCATTCCAAAACTATTACAGGACTAGACGGATTTAACATACATGCTTAACATTAGCGTGCATAGTTAAGTCCATTTAGTCCGACTAAAACACAGCGCGCTAAAAGTTAAGTCCGTTTAATCCGGAGGGTTTTGGAATGGCATTTTTAAGCATAGTTTTTAAACCGTTTAGTCCGATTATAATTAACCCTTTAGTCCGGTAAAGGAACAGCCCCTTAGTAAACGTGGAAAGTAATGCTGTTTAATCCAAAGTCAAAAGTGATAATTTAATCCTACCTTCATTCCGCTAATTGATTCATACAATTTCTTGATTCATACAATTTCTAGACTCAAAAGCGTCGCAACAATGGCCGCAGTAAGAAGGGGCGTGGACACGTGAACCCAGTGAGATGCACTAATTGTGGCAGGTAAAGAGAGAAAATATATAAAATGATGAAACCGTAGAAATTTTGTAACAATATTGTCGCATTTTTATGTTGGGCGAAATTTTAGGGGTGCTGAGGTGGGGGAGGTGCAGCCGAAATGGTGGGATCACACCAAGGCCAGTTTATTGGGCTATGTAAAACTTCGAAGCGCGACGAAATTCGGAAAAGGGAGGCGTTTACTAGGAAGATGTCAAATTGTCAAGTATACAATCGTCTGAAATTGTGATGTGAAACTAAAACACGCTTGGGTACGATTTGTATTTTTATCAGTATATAATTTGTTCTAGATGTGTGCCCAAGGATAAAGCCATTAAAAAATTCGTCGTGCGAAATATTGTGGAGGCTGCAGCAGTCCGAGATATTGGTGATGCCTCAGTTTACGAACGTACGTTTAGAAATAAAGAATTAGTGGATGATAGGATTTTCGGAAATTCACAATATTATAGTCACAGCTGTATGTCGGCTGGTAGTATTGCCGAAACTTCTGGTGCTTGTTGTGCTAGGGATGTTTCATACATGCAACAGCACCAGAATTTTGGATACCCCTCCCTTGGTGGGACCCCCCTCTCCCAAAAATTATGCAATTTTTACTTTTTTTGACCAAAAAACACCGATTTTGTCAATTTTTGGCGAAAATTGTGATTAAAATCGCTTAATTGTCACAAAAAAATGCCGATTTTTTTCAAATTTTGGTCAAAATTTTACTCCCGCCGGGACCCTTCCCCCTCTTTTTTCCCTGGCGGGACCCCCCTTCCCGCCCCCGGGACCGAATTTTGGGGTTGTCTTCCCCCCCAACTACATGTATGGGATGTTTCGTACAGTGAGATTTGTAGTTGAGAGAAAATTTGAATGTCTTTTTTTATGTTTGAAAAAATTTTTATGTTAGGTCAAATCGGATGGTTTTAGAATGGTTTCCACCCTCGGCTGCCAAAATGACGCACCGATATATATAGTGGAATTTCTCGCAATGTCGAACATTGTGAAGTTTGTTTTAAAACAGTGTTAGTTTATTAAAAAATTCGTTTCGTTTAGAACTTACGAATACACTTTTGTGCCGGCGTGTTGGCCAATCTGTAAGCTAGGGATACTTTTAAAGCGTAAAATGTTAAGTTACAGGCATTTAGTTACCACAAATCACTGTTTTGGTATATACATGCCATTGAACAGCAGTTTGTAGCCAAATTTGGTCAGTTGGGGACCTACCTATCGAAATTTCGTTCCTTGGAACCCCTGTGTAAACTCGTGATTTGTAAACTCTTGGCACCTGTTGCTATTTTTAGAATACGCTCTGCCGAAACTGTACCACAAGCTGCACTATTGCGTGTCCTGCGCTATCCATTCAAAAGTGGTCAGGAATCGCTCAAAGGAGGCTCGTAAAGACAGAACACCACCGCCGCGATTCATGCCAAGGGTGAGCAGTAAAGTGGTTTGATGTTTTTAGTTTTATTTGTAATGCAGTAGGTAGAGAGTCACAAATGTTGAAGAGCTCAAGTTTCGGTAGTAGAACTCTTCCCTCCGCCTGGCATGTTTTTAGGCAAATAAATTGTTATGTATGGGCGGGGCTGCCCCTGATGTAAGGGGAGTCGCCAGCCAATGCTTGAATTGCGTTGTTACTATTAAACTATTAAGTACGCTAATTTGACATGTTTGATCTGTTGCTATTGGCTTTAAAAAAGAATTTTAAAAAAATTTAATTAAAATTAAAACGATTATTGTTTTAGAGTGGTCCAACTTTGCTGAGGCAGGGAATGCCAGGACAGAGAAATTAGAAATTTTATTGATAATTGATCTTGTTTGTTTTGAAACATGTCTGAAGTCGTCTGTTTTTCTGTTACAAATGTTTGAATAAAGATTTGTTGGAAGTTTTGTGTGGAGTTTTACTGATGCTTTTTTGTGTTGTTCTGTTACCAGCTTATTTGAAACATTGCATATCATATTTGTTTTTGTTGGCAGCGAAGTCAGTATTTATAAGATATTAGATATTAGTTAGTAGTTGAATATTCGCAGTGGCGTACCCAAAAAAATTTCGGTGGAAATGACTAGTTTTTGTAGTGGGTGCACTTTTTACCAATTTTTAACACAAATTCGCATTACAACCGCAAAATCTGTTTGTGCCCAACGTCCGTTTGTCCGTATGCCTTACTGAAGTATATAAATCGACCCTTACAGGTAAATGTGCTTACAGCTACAGATCTAACTACGTAAACGTAATAAATGAAAGGGCTCGACAGCTGGTGCAGGGCGATCTGAACCGTTTGGGGGAATTACGGAAGAGATTTCCTTTCCGCCTACAGTGGAGCGAACAAAGTCTGGAACTGGCAAATTTAGCTTCTGGAGGCTGCTGCCCCCAGACCCCTGCACTAACTGGGAAGTTGCCTTTCATTTCTGTAGTATGTGCATTGTGCATCTCTGTAATGCATTTGGCTTTAGTCCCAATTAAATTTTGAAACAAGTTTTGTTTTTTTTGCGGGGGTGGGCCCCGTTCCCCTTCAGTTCCCAGAATTCAACAAAATTGCAATCCGCAGAACGATTTTAATAACAAAGAACGTACAAGCTGCCAAATTCGAAAGGGGCCGCCCCCCTGCCGAGACTCGCTATATACTTTTTACGTGCCAAACGTAATCCACGAAGATTCAATAATTGCTCCCCCCCTCCAACTCACTAACCCTGCGACAGTAACAACTAGCCTAAGAAAGTTATTAGCTAATTTTTTTTCTTCAGGCTTCCGGCTTCCCCCACTGCCCTAAGGTGCGGCCAGTTTTTAAAAGCACACAAAAAAGCATAGGTGAAATTGAAAGAAAACCATGCAATGAACAATGTGACTACATGTTTGCACTTTTGCAGTCAATGTATTGCACTTTTGCAGTCAATGTATTTCTGTTTTTTATAATTTATTAAATGCGGGCATTTTTGGAACGTATATACGGATATACGGCTCTAGAGACACTATTGGGGCCTATTCCTTTACCGTATTAAACGGACTGGACTTATTTTAGCCCGAGTGTAGGAACAAAATATCGGACTAAACGGACTAAAGGTGTTAAGTCAGCGGCTTAATTTTAGTCTGACCCCATTCCAAAACTGCCACTGGACTAAACGGATTTAACATGCACTCTTGTCATTAGCGTTCACAGTTAAGTCCATTTAGTCCGATTAAAAAGTAGCGCGCTAAAAGTTAAGTCCGTTTAATCCAGGGGTTTTGGAATGGCATTTTTAAACCGTTTAGTCCGTTTAAAATTAACCCTTAAATCCGGTAAAGGAATAGGCCCTTGGAGATTTGAGAAAATTGCGATTGGTACTTGTGCCGTCAGTCGTATATCCGTGTACATTTTGTACATTAATAAATTAGTACTTTAACGGTCATATTCCGTTTACTATGTTCGTATGTTCGATCATCAGTTTGCCCGTATATTCAAATTCCTTACTGTATTGTGTGAAATAAATGCGCACATTGCAGCAGGCTGGGTGAACATTCTAATTGTAGATTGCGTTTTCTGGTGAAATGGCTTTGAAACCATTCACGTTTTAAACTATTTCAGTTTTCTCACAACATGGCAGCTGCCCAGCAGGCTGCAACCCCTCAGATGAGCACGGAAGAACAAATAAAACAGGTTAATTATGTGGTTTTTCCTTGACGCAGTGCAGACTGTTCTTTCTACGATTTCAGCTTAGTTCTAGCTAGGTCATATATACAAATTTGTCTCACTCTTGTAGATGAAGAGAAGAGTAAGACGCTCTCCTGCCTGCCTATGATAGACAGCAGAGAAATATTAGTCGGCCAATTATTGAGATATATACGTGCAAAGCGACTGAAAAATTGATTACTATTAACAAGAGTACATAATAGCGTCTTACTCTATATAGAAGAAGAGTGAGACACTCTCCAGCCTGCCTGTGTTCTAGCAAAGGCAGATGCGCTGGTCGTT
Organism: Trissonchulus sp. WLG1_4; assembly: GCA_030248245.1. Classification (NCBI taxonomy): domain Eukaryota; kingdom Metazoa; phylum Nematoda; class Enoplea; order Enoplida; family Ironidae; genus Trissonchulus; species Trissonchulus sp. WLG1_4. Next base: position 84,768 of record JASANF010020802.1, on the reverse strand, counting down.
TTCAGGCTACATGTTGACATTCTATGCAACATGTGACTGGCCAATCAGAAGCGAGCTTCTATTCTCGGATTGGTAGACGCCTGTGCACGTGCTCCAATCATAAAACGGGATAGGAATAAAGGTTAATAACTCATTATTTATTCATAGTCTGCTTGTAAAAACATTAAAAAAGGTTTGTAAATACCTTTGGGGATATTTTGGCAAACTTTCAGCGAAATTGATTGAAAAACTTTGAAGAAATTCAAAAAAGTTTATATCTCAAAAGTTTCTCAATCAATTTCGCTGCAAGTTTGCCAAAATATCCCTAGAGGTATTTGCAAACCTTTTTTAATGTTTTTGCAAGCAGACTATGAATAAATAATGAGTTATTAAGCTTTTATCCCTACCTTAATGCTTATCAACGCATCAGCGATTATATACTAAAGTGTGTTACGCAGGGAATCTACGCGCTGATTGGTCAACCACATGTTGCATAGAATGTCAACATGTAGCCTGAAAACAACCAGCGCATCTGCTTGTGCTAGAACACAGGCAGGCTGGAGAGTGTCTCACTCTTCTTCTATATAGAGTGAGAAGCTATTATGTACTCTTGCTATTAAGTATTAACGACCGTTCGTTGTCATACTACAAGATTTGCACTGTTTTGATTTAAATTTTTATTTTTGGTTTTAGTTCAAAGATTTCCTTTATTCCTATAACCAGCTGACTGAGCAATGTTTTGTGGACTGTGCCAACGATTTTACCTCCAGAAAGGTTTCTGATAAAGAAGTATATATGTTTTATTTATTTCTGACGAGTCTGACAACCCAATGTTTTTTTAATAAAGTCTTGACCAAAAATTGTTGAACACTGTGCTAGAACAAACAATGTGATTTTATTGCGAAGGTAACAAATTTCAGCCATTAGGAGTACAGCGAGTACATAGCTGCTATAAACACGCCATTTGTTTTCTCAGTGTTAACATTTTTTGGTCGGATTTTAAAGTTCATTTTTGGTTAGACTTAAAAGTATGTATTATTACTGTATCTTCTCAAAAGTCGTCGGCACAAGCAATTTTGAGAAAATAATTTCTTTATAATGTTGAAAGTTTCCATTTTTATGTTATGTGTACGAAAGAACGAGGGCATATTGTTCTGCTAAGTAATTCAGTACGTAAGAAAGTATATATATATATATATATATATATATATATATATATATATATATATATATATATATATATATAATATATATAAGATTTTGTTAGTTTATCATGATTTCTTTTTTATGGAAGTGCTGGTGATGCTTTGATGAGACACATTTGAGTTTTGTGATTGTTGCAGGAGCATTGCGCCATCAACTGTATGGACAAGTACTTGAAACTGACTCAGCGAATTTCCATGCGATTTCAAGAATTCCAGGCACAGCAGAATGAAGCTGTTACCAAGTCTGGTCTTTTGACTCCCACTCGATAACACAAACTGATTTTTTAGCAATAGTTTTTTATTCGCTAGCAACTGCTTTTTTTGTGTAGTCTGTTAATTTAAATGTATGCTTTTTATTGAGGGGGTCTGGCCTATTAAGGCCGTTTTTAAAGAAAAACATTCTGTCCTAACCTAATACAGTCCTATCTCCTGTTCCTAATAACTCTGTCACCCTAATGATTTCCTGTTAAAGCTTTTTTGTATATTATATATGGCAATGTTTTGCAGTTTTTTGCGTGAATAATTTTGTGAGACTGACGCAGGGATTTTATTTAGGTATTCTAGCAAATGTGTGTTTGTACACAATTCTATTTTATACCATACCTCTGACGAAAAAACTGCACTTCACAACCCAACTTGCCTATATAGGGGCAACAAAAGTGACATTATCGAGATAGTATAGAATCGATAATGCGCGTAATTATTTAAAGTTTGACCTAAGAATCTTGAACATTCAAAGAAAACAGGTGGCGTGATTTCTACTTGCTACTCGCTGTCTAATGTTTGGTTCCTTTTGTTTTGTCTCAGGGCTAAAGATTTATTGGTCAGTCTTTAGTTCGCATTTAGTAATTTATACAGGGTTACGTTGACGCATGAAGTGCTTGTGCTTCGTTGTGCTTGTTGCATTCCTTCATGCGCTTGATGCTCCAAAAGTGTCTATCAATTACAATGTGCATATACTCCACGTCTTGGTATAATCTACATTTGGCACACATTTAGTGACGAGTAAAGGGTGAAGGTTTTTCAGAGAGGAAGAACAGCGCTACATTAATGCGTTTGCACACTTTTTCACTACGGTGACGATTGAATTCGGTTGATTTTTAATACACTGGAAGTATCGAACTAGTAACTTTATTGCTTGGCGTTCTGATTAAATTATTAACAACATTCGTCCAAATAGTTATTTTTGGTATGCAATTTTCAACGGTGGTATGATTATTTTTGTTGCGGTGTATTATCTTTTTGCTTCTTCGAGCCGTTGAGACCACATGGATCATATATTATATTATTTGTCGAAGATTTGTTTGCTTTGTTTTCTTTGAAGAATGCTGTCAACTGTATGTTTGTTTTGAGGCTGAATAAAATTAATAAGCCTTTGCCTTGAAGAGTTTACTAACAGGTGTTTTTTACTTACGTTAACTGTGTAGGTAGCTTTCCTGAAATATGTATAATTTAGGCTCGATTCATACTTACTGCCGTATGTCCGTTCATCCGGTAAAATTGCGAAAAAATTTGATCTCATTCACTTTTGCGAGACTTCCGAAATTTTGTCGGCTATACGGACATAACTGTTGTAAGTATGGATCGTGCCTTATACTAGCTGTACGAAGTGTGATTAAAAAAATTTGTTGGTGAGCATTTTGATGGTCGGCCTTTTTAGCTCAAAAAGTTTGCCATCTCTTTGATTGACTTGTTTTTTTACGCGGCCCCTCCTCGTATATACTATATTCAGAATCTGTGATCCTACGTTAATCTGCGTAGGTCGATTTTCTAGTGTTAATTAACACTAGAAGGGTAGGTACCTCGTTGTTCTGACAGTCTGCCCACACATTATGAACTGACAGTTTGGCGAAACGCACAGACTATGGGTATGCAGAACAACCCCAGGCAAAAGGTGCAGCTCCGGGGCGGAATCGAATCACCGACGTTCTGATCCGAAATCAGATGCTCAGTAACTCCGCGCAGCACTTACCAACCGAGCCACCTGGGCTAACGGTTTAGTTTGGTTGAACATAGACTTTCAGCGTACGAATCAAACAGTCGTAGAAAAGTACGTAGGCATTTACTAGCAAAAGAAATGCCCTACGATAAGTATAATAATAATTGCTTGACGTTGAAACAATTGAATTATTTTTATATTTTTGAGGTAAAAAAAGTACATCTAGTACTAATGTCTAACTATTTGTCTTTTGTTGAAGAAGAACTTTCAATAGTCGAAGTTATCATCTTCGCACCAGAGGCCTCATAGTGTATTGGTTAGCACTCTGGATTCTAAGTCCATTGGTCCAGTTCGAATCTCGGTGAGACGTTCTATTTTTACATACATTTGTTACAGGTTGAAGCTCGTGTAACAGTATATTGTGTTCGTACGCTGTGTGCGTGCTATGATTTGTGTGTAAACCTAACCACTGCTGACCGCCACTCTTTTTTCTTGAAAGTGGGGGCTAAAACTTTACATAAATGAAATGATTAATAAATACTAAGCAAAAGAGATATTAATTCTTATCTAGTAACCGCTGACTTTTTAAAAGAACGTTTAAAATTTTTCGTTTTATCATTTCACTTATAAATGTTGATACTAATAACTTTTTAAGCGGCGGCCTCAGCCGCCGCGTATATATATACTATAGTGCGAAGCTCTTCTAAGCTGAGCACGTAAACTTAACCATTCCAGTGTAATTTGGCTGCTAGGTCAGCAAATTACACAGTTTTTGTGCGTGTGTGTCAGTTTCCGTACGTAGGATACGCAGGCTGCGATTCCATTAGGATGTAATATCTAGTGCTGGCAAACTCTGTGGACAGCACGGTGTATTGTGACGAAACCTGCTGCATCATCGATTGTATATCAGCGCATCTGAAAAGACCTGCCACGTCCCATTTCGTATGACGGGCAGAAAAGTCCCCTTTTCTCTCCTCTTGCAGTTTTGATGTTACTTTATCTTAATTTTTGGGTCGTAGTGTATTTTAGGAAAAAAAGTAACTTTGGTTCTAAAATAGGCCGGAAAAAATTGTAAATGCGTGAGTAACTTTTTAGTCACCTCCAACCCCGGATTTTTGACCAGTATTAGCAATTAAGTACCAAACTGGACTCACACATGTATAACTTGCTGACGGAAATGCTTCAAAAGTTATTGCCAGAGATAGATTGTATGTAGTCTAATTGACAGTTACCAGGGCCCGATTTATCGAACTAAAATGTTCGTCGTTGAAAATGTTCTTCGTTGAAAAAGCAAATGTTCGTCGTTGAAAAACAAATGTTCGTCGTTGAAAAACAAATGTTCGTCGTTGAAAAACAAATGTTCGTCGTTGAAATTGTTCGTCGTTGAAAAAATTTTCAACGACGAACATTTCAACGGAGCTCAAGACATCCGCTGAAATGTTCGCCGTTGAAAATTTTTCAACGACGAACATTTGTTTTTCAGCGACGAACATTTGTTTTTCAACGACGAACATTTGTTTTTTAACGACGAACATTTGTTTTTTCAACGACGAGCATTTTCAACGACGAACATTTGCTTTTTCAACGACGAACATTTGTTTTTCAACGACGGACGTTTGTTTTTCAACGACGAACATTATTGTCCTATAATTACGTGTTGGTGTTATGTTCGTCGTTGAAAATGTTTCGATCAATCCAAAATTTTCAACGACGAACATTTTCAACGACGATCATTTTGCTTCGATAAATCGGGCCCTTGAACACATGTTTAGTTAAACATGCTGGCTTTTGAAAACTTTCGTGCCGCGTTTTATATTCGAAGAATATCCTCAGCGCCACAAGAATGTCACAACTAAATCTATCACGAACAAATTTAACTTTACTCGCAAAACGTGCTTGTTGTGGTCATTAGATGGACCCCCCTTGCTCACTCATTTTTGCAGACTTGTTCTAACAATTTTGTGAAATATCTCATTTGCATAATGTGTATCAGTATGCAAATGAAGCAAAACATTGCGTGCCTAGTTCGATAGGTTATGTTGGTGCGAGAATGTGGGAATAAGCAAACTACATAAGTTGGAACAAAAAAATGTGCGGATAAATCGAAACTTCAGAGTATTGCTGTTGGTTGGTACAAGATAAGGTTTCTTTTTGGGTGAGATGTAGTATAAACAAGCAGACTCCTAAAAGGAGTAAAATTCCTTCGCAAAGAGTTCAATTTTACTTAAAAAATGAAGAAAAACTTTCGCAAAACTCAAAACTATAACACAGGTAATGACTTAGAATCGAACCAGCTACCTACGGACTACGAAGCAATGACACCCACCAGTACACCACTGAAAGGTTACTTGAACTTAGCCACAAATACAAAAAGGTCATTTAATTAAAATATTCAAAATTTTTACTTCAAATTAAAATCAACTTTGTTCATTGTCAATATGTACCTTTAATAATTCATGTATATATATATATATATATATATATATATATATATATATATATATATATATATATATATATATATATATATATATATATATATATATATATATATATATATATATATATATATATATATATATATATATATATATATATATATATATATATATATATATATATATATATATATATATATATATGTAAGGCTTCACCTGGGAGACCCTTTCTTACTCCCTCACTCACATTCAATTCACCTTTTCATATTACACAATTGTGAATTAACGCTCAATCTAATTTAACATTGTGTACGTACTTGTCAGCTCACCTGTGCGTATACGTTTGGTCAGGCTCATTGTAAATTGCGAGTCAGTGTGTGCGCGTAGTTTCGTGTAGTGCGGTCGTCTTTGTATTCGGTCTGGTTTTCTTTTCTGCTCATGTATTCCGCCAAAAGGGCCTCTGTTACTTTTCATTAAATACGTTTCTTTATTTACTCGTTCGTGTAACTGTTGGGCAGTTTTGGCTTAGGAGCCCTGCCATTTCTGGTCTGCTTCCCCCGCGTGTTCTGTGGCAGTATCGGCCTGTTGAGGCCCTGCCACTCTGCGTTCCGTATGCGCCGTGGCCAGCCCCATTGCTACTGCTCGCTGCCCCGCTCTGGCAAGCCCATTCAGGCTTAGCGGGCCGCGTTTGTCTGTGATCTGCGCCTACTGCGCCTAGCCCCGTAGAGTAGGTAAGCCCCCATTTCCCGTCGGTGTCCGGCAACCCCGGCCCGCACGGAAGACCCCGCTCATCATACCTGGAAGCCCCGCCGGCGGTGCGGTCGAGGCTACGGGCGAGAGAACGATCCTCCCCAGATAGCCGGTACCCACTGTTCCCGCTTGGGCCATTAGTAGGTGCGGCAACGAGTCGCCTTACATATATATATATATATATATATATGTATATATGTATATATACATATATATATATATATATATAAATATTAGAGATAAAGTTTACCTGCATAGAATGTTGTTCTGTTGTTTGTGAAGTTTCAAATGTTCTCGTGATCTCATATTAGATGCTGATTGGCTGTGGCTGAATGCCAACAGCCAATCAGACAGTGTTCAGACAAAATACATTTGACATTCAAGGGGGGAAACATGTAGCAAACTATGGTAATTGAAAACCAGATGGGGAGACAGAATTTAATTTTGCCAAAAGTTTGAGCTTTCTTTTGAATTGATGAAATTTAGCTTGTTTGGGATATGTTTTAGTTCTATTTTTTGGTCATGCCCCCCACGGTTGGAACACGCTTACTTCTATAAGCAAGCACAGTGCAAAACTTACGGCAATGTCTACGTACAGACAGAATTTTGGTTTGCATGCATTTCATACAACGTTATGATTCTAATGATTCCGCCTTCAGGCGGAATAAAAATATGATTGTTGTGTTGTGTCAAAGGGGGTATTTATTTAGTTTATTTTGTGCGACGAATTTTTTCACATCACATGCTGGAAATACTTGACCGTTAGCGTAGGCAATTGCATGTCTATTGTCTACTAAAGCACCTTCACCTTTTGACAATTATAGCTAAATTTTAAGCAACATTAACTGATGACCATCTTCGGGGGGAACTTTGGCCCTTTTAGGGGCAACTTGTTTACTTCAAAGGTTTTTGACTTCAAAATTCTAATATTGTCTTTCAATTTATTCTTTCAATTTTTGTTGTTTGAAAAGCTTTGGAGCCACTCAGCAGTGACTATGTGCAGAAATTAGAACTTAAAAAATATTTTTAGCCACAATAAGTGGCCGCGTTTAATATTTCTCTGGAATATTGCCACTCAGACCTCACAGTGTAACAGCTCCTCACTCAGCAGAAGAGCTTGTCTGCACCCGTTTTAATAGATTTGGGTGGATTTTAATAGCTTACAGGCTTGTGTCTGTTCGACCAGAAAAATTTCAAAATAATCAGTCCGCATGCTTATGTTACGCATTTACTAGACTAGGCGCTGTAGGCACTGGACAGTTGCTGACTTGTTATTTTGCCAACTGAACGGACAAACGACTACTAGCCTAAGCCTAGTATGAATATGAAACAAGCGTGAGAAGATGCAGCTCTCGTGAGCTGTCCCTGCGCGGACCCACCACTTACCACCGTCATCTGTTTTTAGGTTTGTACTGTTTGACAGTTTACTAAAAGTTTTTACACGTTTTTTTAATTACAACACTTAGGTTTGTAGCTTCGCGAAATGGGTACCCTACTTCTTTGACGGCATCGTGCTCGCATGGTGTGATTTCTTTTAAAACCTCCGTTTTTCTGAGTTCATTGGTTTACCTATTGCCTTCTCGGGGCGGGCCGATTTACTGTGAGTTTGCCAGGCTTTTCTCGGTCGGTCCAGACCCCAAGGCTGGTGTTTTGGCGATCGCTTTGGCCATTGTGTTTTCTGGATTAACCGCTGTTGTCTTTGTTTCATCCATGGCTGTCTGCGTATTTTTTGTTTGGATTTCTGTCGGTATTTTAATCCTGGATTTCGGGAAGTTCGAGTGCTAAATTTGCGTTTCTGTCGATCATATATTTTTTGTTTCCACTTTCGATTCAAAGCATTCCGTTTATGCTTCTGCTTTCTCTTCTGTTGACTGACTTTGCCTCCTCGTGTTCTTGATTTCCATGGTTGTCTTCGTTTACAAAACAGCGATGGCTTCATGCATTTTTTGCCTTTTCTTTTTCTCCCTGATTTTTTGCCTTTTCTTTTCCTCCCCCACGACGGAGTTGGACAGATATACTCTATACCAAGGAGTATTGAACAAGCTCCGGCTTGAAAATCTTGGGTTTCTTTTAGCAGCAGCAAGTCGACGTGTCCTGGGTATATACTGAACTCTGTAAATTGCATCATTTCTGTTTGCGCCAACCCATCGCCTCCCTCCGCCACGCGAGCCTTAAGGGTCACTCTGCCGTCAAGGAATGGCGCATCGAATGTTTGAACGCTATCTGGAGGAATGTCGTAGCCGCGGACAAACGTTTCAGTTGTTGTTATCCAAGTACCAGACTCTCCTTCCGCCTGGCTAAAACGAAGAGTACAGTAGTGTTAGAATGACTGTTTTCCGTGTAGCACAGGCAGAAGTGCTAGTTTGGACATCGGACCACTTGTTTCAGAAAAGAAAATGTTAAGTATAATACATACAGTTCAAAAGCCAAAACTAACATCATATTCATATGACTTAGGAGTCAGCATTATGGGTTGTATTTAGCATTCAGTGACTACAGTGAGTTAAACTAGTGGGTTTTGTGACATCAATCCAGCTCAGTCTGATATACAGTTTTGAATTTCGTCAACTGACTCCGAAAGCTGAAGTCTGAGTCATTGGTTTAAAAAATCAGAATCAACATCATCTTTTAGTCATTCAGCAGTTCATCACACGTCAATAGCACTTCGCAGTTGATTTATATCGTACACTACGTATACTTAGTTCTTATCAATATTCAGCAAATTAACCCCCACTGACTTCGAAAATAATTGCTTACGTGACATATTGACCCTGGATTGAGTCAGGTTCTAGCCCTGTCAAGGTAGACGTGTCGTAATACTTTCCTCTCCGCATTGTGATTTCATCCCAGTTCTCTTGTTCTATACTCTCAAGTCGGATAACGAATTCGCAGTCCAGATCCTCTTTTTCAGTGTCACAACACTGTGCTGTACCATAGGGGCGGTCTCCACTGTTAGTAAACCGAGGTGGGTATGTAGTAGAGTTAGGTCCATAATATACTGCAACACCGATTGGCCGGAATTCCACACGATGTCCGTCTATGCAATGAAATGAAAATGAAATTAGCAAAACGATAGCACATCAATTTCAAGTGCTGTTTTTCTGAGGCTAAGAGGCTAACGAAAGGATAGATACCAGAGAAGGAACCTTGCCTTTCCTACTTGCGTTAATTTAGGTAAAAAGTTTTTAAACAAATTCTTACTCAATTCTTTTCAAGAAAAACTTGTATTAGTGAATTGGCTACTAGAACTAAAAACTACGGTTGTTTTGATGTGGAAACTGCATCAAATCAAAACTGGTTTTGATGCTGTTTTGGTTTTTGATGCATCAAATCAAATCAATCGATTTTTGAACTGTCCAAATCAAATCAATCGGTTTTTAAAAGACCCAAATCAAATCAATTGATTTTTGAGAAGCCCGAATCAAATCAAATCAAATCAAATGATTTTTGAAAACTCCGCATCAAATCAAATCAAAATTGAAAACAAGCGCTTCTGTTGACGAGCGCACATAAGCCCACATGACGACAATGAGTATTATTTTACCGTATCGGTAAAATTAGGCGCGGCGTGCATTAAAATTTTTTTCAGTACCTATGTACCTTAGTTCCTTTAATTTCATAGACAGATGTTACGCAGAGTTTCATTCTTATTCAAGTCTAAGTGAGACTGAAAATCTGTTCGACGATTACGTTTTACGCATGTGTAAGTACATAAAATTTAAGAATTTACCGGATAATTTGACTAAAAGCTATAACATTTGATTTTTTATCAAAAAAATTTTTTATTTTAAATTGAATTGGTTCTTTGCAAAGAAACAATTTAAACACATATTATTGTACTTTCGAAGTACAAAAGTCAAAAATTTCCAAGCTGATGGGAATCAAACCCACTGACGTCTGTTGAGCAATAACACCCCTCAACCATTACGCAACAGCTAAGTTGGATAATTTGATTGAAATCATAACTGTTTTTTACAAGTATCACATTAAGGACTGCCTTAAAAGTGATTCAAAACAATCGATACTGCAGATAGACATCGATTTTATTGGCATTTAGTATGAAGAGACATCACACGTATGCACAACGACTTACCTAGCACACACACGTAGACACACGCTCACAACGTGCGCGCTGCAAGTTATACTACACAGACGTGCATCAACCTGTCATTCCAGCAGGCTTCAGTGATGCACTGAAACTGAGCATGATTTACATGCATTTTCAGTTTCAGTGCATTAACTGAAATTAGTATGCACGGCCGCTGAGGCGGCCGCGCAAAAAGCAGTCGGGTTTGATGCACTTCTGATGCCATACATGGGCAAGGTCAAAGGACTTAGCCTACACCAGCTTTTTTTCGTGCGTGGGTCTTTTTGTTTCAAAAATTTACGATTGTAGTGCGTGAACCGCATAAGCAATTTCTAGTTGCTGATAATTTCTTTTGTCTAACATGTGTTTTGGTCTTCACTCCAAACATGATCGAAACACTGATATTCTTTAATTCACACACCATTATACGCAAACGTAGAGAAACTTACACATATTATGCATTAAATTATACGTACAGTGAGCTTTCGGAAGGCGAAAACCCTTTGGCATAGTCAGGATTTTGAAAAGGGGGGAAACTTGTCCACTTTTTTAAACTCACTATTGCGGGGTCTGGGGGACGTCAGGCCCAGCAGAATGCAACAATTTTTACACTTTGGCGAAGTAGATATGGTTTATAGTGGTGCGGGCAAAAAACCCTACGCGCTTTGCGGGGAAAAATCCTAGTGCTTCCTGGCCGAACCTTTAGACATAAGGCCCTTTTTGAGTATGTAGGTGGAAAGCGCATTCCAAACTGACTTACCACACCAGTTTTTGTGCAGTTCTGAGGCCTGTAGCACTTTTATGAAATATCAACATTTTGCATGTTAAAAAATTTCTACGTGACAAACTTTTTCATATTTTTGACTTGTCATAATTTTACTCAAAAACACTGTTGGCCAACGCCGTTTGCATTTTTCAAAAAGTTACCTTTCCTCTATACTTCTAAAGCTCAAAAACGGTGAAAAACGTTGTGATTGACCTGTGACTGTTTAAAGTTCGTGCGGGAAAAACCCCTAATGCGGGAAGAAAACCCCTATTTTGCTTGGCGACAATTTTTTGGCAACAGCCAAACTCACCCATTGTTGCTACAAAAGTGGATTCATCTGGCCTAACAACATGCGTAGACTTCATTAAAACCGTTTATTCGGCCGCAAAACGTCGTTATTTGTCGTTTTGGCCTATACCCCGACAAACCTTACGAAACCGGTTTTAGTGATGTTTCACCAAAATTTGGCATTTTTTTGGAATATCTAGGCTTTAGCTGCTGCGTACCACTTGAATCCAACAATTCTAGACACGGGCGGTGTTTGTCCTCCGTTTCTCACGTAATAAGCGCAAAAAATGTTTAATGCTCTTTAATAGGTACTGAAAAAAATGCATATTTGGGCACAAGTCATTTCTGCCAAAAAGGGTCAATTTTTGAAGAATTATTGTGAGTCACATGGGTGTCGGAGAAATGGTTTTATAGTCCATACTGCAGCCTACAAGTTGTAGAACACGATGAAAGTGCGTTTACTCACTGCTAATAAATAGAAAAACCGAAAAAAGTGATAGGGTTTTTTTCCCCGCATTAGGGTTTTTTCTCCGCGCCACTATACATTACGTAATAGAAAGTATAATTTTTATCGTTTAAATTAAATGAATACACTGTATATATAGGGGGTCTGGGGGTGGCAGCCCCAGACCAGAACCAAAGAAAGATTATTACCCTTTTTTGTGAAAGGTTTATATAACAAAATGCTTTGTAAGCGCAAGATCAGTGATCACTGAACCACTGGTTGCAGCGGACTGGGGACGGCAGCCCCCAGAAAAAAAGGTCGAATTTGGCCAACTGGAGGCGTATCAGAAATGTTTTCCGACAAGAAACTGCAAACAAAAGATGGGACGTCACATACACTAGTAAATGCAGCATAATGTGCTCTTGTAGACATGCATAGGCTTGGACGAAAAAATAATAACAAGGAATAATATATAAGCCACAGAGTTACAGAGGTCTTGGGCGGCAGGCCGGCAGCCCAGTCAGTCAATACGTTCCCGCGTCCAGCGTGGGTGTTACATACGGAGTCGGTCAATACGTTCCCGCTTCCAGCGTGGGTGTTACATACGGAGTCAGTCAATACGTTCCCGCTTCCAGCGTGGGTCTTACATACGGAGTCAGTCAATACGTTCCCATTGGCAGCGTGGGTCTTAGTTACGGAATCAGCCACTGCAGTCAGTCGCTTCGCATCATCTGCGTGGGTCACTTACTCAGTTATTGCGCCTCACCCACCCTCGTACCCTGCGTGGGTCCCTTACTAACCCTTGCGTGGGTGCGTGGGTCTAGCCTACACCAGTGTAGGCTGGGTGTAGGCGTTGCCCATGCGTGTCTGATGCAGTTTTGATGTAGTTTTGATCAGCGTTAAAAATTCACACCAGGGCCCGGTTTCATAAAAAAGCACTAATAACTAATAACTAATTATTAGTTATTAGTCCGCTAATATTAGTAGTCTAATATTGCGTTTCATAAAACTTAGCTGCATTCAAATATTAGTTATTAGTACTAATGCACTAATATTTGAATGCAGCGGCCAGCTAAGCTGCTCGCTGCCCAACAGCAGGCTGATCCGTGCGTGCGCTTTGCACACACACTTGTGTGTGTGTGTGTGTGTTCACTACCTCTGTTCATTTTTTTTGACTTGATTTCATTTTTATTAGCTATTAACATAATTATTGTTGCTAATTAATTGCTTTTTTGTGTCACATTATTCGTATCAACAATTTAACATCATTTTTGGTTCCATGTTATGTTTGATGCTGCTACATTAACCAAGTTCATAGTTTTTACACAGTTTATAAAAATTGGGAGTCACAAGACGATCCGTAATTGAGTGGAGTGGTCTTCGCGTCTGGTTGAGTCAAGTTAAATAATTATATACAGTCAGCTTGTTATGGAAGTCAGTTTTGGTTGCCATTTTTTTAAGTCAAATAAAACACTGACGCTAAATTTTAACTGTTTATGTACTTTATAAAATAGACAATTGTCAGACATCTGCATTAGCTGTTTGCCTGCATCTATAACTTGGCCACATGGCACATTCCTTTGCCGGATTGAAGGGTTAGTTTTTGTCCAACTAAACGGTTGAAAAATTGTGCTAAAAAATGCCATTCCTAAACCTTCTAATTGAGGGGATAATTGCGTTTTTAGGTGTTTTTTCAAAAGCTATAGCTCAGCGTTTACAAATTCAAATCACAAGCGGTCTTTTACTTTAAGTAAGAACAATATCTTACCTAAATGTATGCCATGCACTGAAACTTGACCGTTGATATTATTTCCAGTACAAGCTGCTAAAGAAAGGTCCTTTCCAAAATCGTAGAATTTTTACAAAAAGTTTGGGCCACAGCTGTAAATCATACGATTAACCGTTGGGGCTGAAAGTTGGTAAAGTTTTTGACAAGTTTAAAGTCCCCAATCATCTCAGTCACTTTTTAATGACTAGTCAATTTGTTTTGAAAATAGCTAAAAGGCAAACGCACCGAAAAGTTAACATATTTTTTTGTAACTAAAGCGCTCTAAAAATGTCCATAGGTGAAATTTCGAAAGTGAGAGACATGCCTGGGGATTTTGACCTTTACAATACTGTGACAAAGAATCGTTCTCAGGCATCATTTGCAACTTGAGTTCTGTGGCGTATAGTTTACATAGAAATCAGAAAAACCTCGAAAACGCAGTTACCACCTTAAAGGGGGGGGGCGGGCTACCCATGTCAAAAATCAAAGTTCTCTAATTTTGCTTATTTTCACATATGTTACTCCTTTAAGGCACCCCAACCTCAGATAAGAACAATTAAGCTTGATGGTGCACTTTTGGTTCAGTGCGTTTGTCAGTGTATTTATATACAGAGGCAAAAGTACGCAAAAGTTTAAAAGTAGCCCTTAGTTGGACAGTTCTAACACAAACCACATCAAGCCAATCAGGCTGAAACTTTGCATAATACTGTAATACACTCCTGATTGTTGATGATTCTGCAATGTATTGTTTTTGCATAACTAGCTAGCGTCTGCGTTTGGCGTCAGTGCGCATTAGTTTTGATCGTATCTTTTGTATTAATATCTGCGTTTGGAATATGCAAGTGAGTTCGTGTTGTAACCCTGATGAGTAAAGCCTGCATTTCCTATTTGGGCTCGTAGTTTACTACATTTTTGGCGCCCGATAAAATCTGCTGTTTTGCGAACGCTTAAGTGCTATTTTTCTCCGAGTAATACCGTAATATTGTGCTAATTTTGGCAAGCCGCCGACTGAATTTTGTGCCAAGTTTGCAATATAGTTTCGACGCAGTGTACATAGTGGATGGGCCCAATGTACTTGGATTGGAATTTTCACTAATCTACAGCAGTGCTTTAATATATATTTTGGATTTGTGCTGCTATATATCACTGGAATAGTCGGTTTCATTCTCCCAGTTTGTGGTACAACTGGAGATTTCGCTCAGATTTATCCGCTTTGGTCGCTATTGCTTAAACCAATTGGTAAATAAAGCGTACGTAGCTATTGTCGTTACTGTTACTGTTATCGCTAGTACTAAAATGACTACTACTGAGGACACTACAAGTGCTACTACTGCTAGAGATGAACGGTCTGTACAACGAGTAATACATTGGAACGAACATGAAATTTCACTGTTACGTAATCAGCTAGAGCAAGATAGGGTACAACATGAACGGCAAGCCGCTGCACTTCAGGCCGAGCTCAGACTCTTGCATGATTCAAACCGTACAGGGCCGCACATTCAGTCCTTGAATCCTGTTTGTCTAACTGTTTTTAATGGCGGTTTAGATGACCATTTCTTACAATGGCACGAACAGTTTGAGCTCGCAGCCGCAGCGGGTTGTTGGACTGAGGCACAAAAACTTGCCATGCTACCTGCTTATTTACGAGAGACTGCATTAGAACAATACCGTGACTTACCGGACGCTACCAAAAACTCGTACCCACACCTTGTGACTGCGTTGACTCAGAAACTTCGCCCAAAAGAGTGCCAACGCATGGCTTTGCAAAAGCTTCGAAGTTTAAAGCAGAACCGTGACGAGTCCGTTTCAAAATACGCTCAAGAAATACGTAAGCTCGTTAGAATCGCATATTCTCCTAGTGACACGACTCAAGAAGTCCGTGAAAACGCAGAAAAGGAGTTTTTTTATTCAAGGTTTACAGCGTAGATATAAGCGCGCTGTGTTGAGAAAAGAGCCCAACACTTTCCAAGATGCTTTTACCGCTGCCCAAGCAGAAGAGGCACAGCAAAAACTGTTAGCATTAGATGATGATTCAGACACTGACACCAAAGTTAACCCTCGTCACGACTCTACTTTTGACGCTCTAACTGAAAAGTTAGAAAAACTGCAAAACCAGCTAGTTGAAGTTTAGAAAAGTGCTAGTGTTAATGCGGTAACCGAAAAGTCTCTACCCTCTGACTTCAACATACCACCAAATGATCGCATCAGTCGTATAGAACGGCGTATAGATGGATTTTTTCGAAACCGTAGGGCGCAATCCTATCGTGGCAAAAATCCATTTAATCGCAGTAACTACTCACAAAATTCAGCACAAAATCAGTTTCGATTTCATTATACGACTGATGGCAGACCAATTTGCAATAAGTGCAAACGAGCGGGTCACATTCAAAGCCAGTGTGGCCGATATCCATCCCGTGGGAGACGTCCGTATCGACGACCCACTGGGAACACAGTTACAAACAGGCATTACGTAAACTTTGTAGACACTACGGATGAACCTGACCCTAATACTAGTAATAAGCGTATTGACGACCTAGAACAAAAACTTGAAACTCTTCTAGGTAACCCTTTTACTGTTAATACAATAACTGAATGTCAAACTGGCAAAGAAATTAATTTAGAAGTATGTGAAACCTTTGGACCTGACAAACCAGCAATATTTTGTGATCCATTTAAAGACTCAGTCGACGACAACAACCCTCATCAAACGGTAACAACCAATAATGTTCTCGAACCAAATGATTGCATCGACGTAGTTTTTACTCCGGATCCAAAAGGCATGCTATCTAGTGAGCAAATTCATAAAAATCAATCTAATTTGTACAAAAAAGCTACTGCTAAGAAAATGTCGTACAAATTTCGTTCTCAAAAAGCATTGCCAAAAGTAAAACCTGACTGTTATCAAAAACTTGTGCCGTTCGATGTTGGAACTACATTGTGTCGACTGTTTCTGCTATTTTTGAAATTTTTGTGCTGTTTTTCTCTAAAACACACATTTCGTCTACTTCTAATTGCTACAGTCTTCACATGCGTTATCACCGAAAATCGCCAATACAATTTGTGTGGTCATGCTCGAGCTGGCCATGCTGTCGCTGTACCTGACGAAATTCAATGCGTGACACCTAACACTGATATCGTAAAAACGTACACCGGCACAGTTTATGCCCCCCGCTCGGAACCTTTTCGTACCTTTGCGTATAGTTGCTGGCTAAGATCGAGAACTATTTGTACTTACTCTGGTTTTTTCGGTTCTAAAGGTACTGTTAGTGATACTGTAGATTCTGCACCTGTGACATATGCCACATGTGTGCGCGCTAAAAAGTTTAATAAATGGAAAAATGTCAAAATTGTGGAAATAAGCCCTGGCTTATACAGCACCAACATTTCACTTCAAGTCAAATACAAATGGTGCTGTATGACGGTTTGCGAAACTACGACAAATTTTATAATAGAAACTGGTGAAATAGCATCAATTGATGGAATTAAAATAAGCAGTGATCTTGCAGCTCCTGGAGGATGCATAGCAGCATCTGGTTTCTGCAAGGTTGATATAGCTACGCTTGTGTGGAATGGAACTAAGTTCGGCAAAGAATTTTGTCCATTTGAGCAAAAAGGCAAATTTACAGTAACTATAAGTGGTCAACATGCAATTATCGACAAACTGCAAGGCGCGTTTACGTTTACCAAGAGTAAATCGCATCACTGTTTACCTTCATACGCATTGCTCACTCATCAAGGTGTGGCAATTGCGATTAAAAATTTAGAAGAGTTGCCGAAACCATTTCTTTTCAATAAAACATTAGATAACCATTCTAGAACTACGCTTGCAGCAACAGATCCTGTTAATGCAAAATTGGAATACTTATATTACAGAATTTTAGCACATGAGCGTAGTAATTTCGCACAAGTTTGGACAGCTTTGTGCACTCTTGCCAGCAGACAACTGCAGCATATCAAACAACTGCTACGAGTAGATCCAACGCTAGGTGCTCGTGTGTTATTGAATCGGAGCGATATTCATGCAGTGTTTGCCGGCGAAGCCTTGATAATTTCACGTTGTCGAACGGTCGCCCCTGATCATATTTTCTGGAATTATAAAATTAATTCAACCTGTTACGAGTTTCTTCCGGTTCGTGTCGACAAGCGAATTTTATTTATCGCCCCTGGCAGTAATGATCTCGTACCCTATTCACCGAAAGTTCTTTGTGAACATCACACTAAAGGATTCTATCGTACTAAAACTGGCTGGCGCACGCTCAATGGTCCTGCTTTTGTCTCTCAGGTACCAATTGAGCTAGCCTGGAAACAAAAGTCTCAAACTTTCACGTTTAATTCACCTGCCCTATTTCACAGTCATCTAGCTGGCGTCGCTTCCACTATTGGCATGTTACGCAGCTATCAGCGTCGAACTTCTATATTGGAACATCAGTTTAGGCTGCTTGTTAATTACTCCGCATCTTTGTCCTTAAACCCCAATGCACTTACTGGTGCTATTGAAAGTATTGGACAAGGATTGCGAGATGTTGTTGAAGGTGGAGGTAAAGCTATTGAATACACGCTTGAAGGTTTGTGAACTGGCATACACGATGCCGCTACTGGTATCGGTCAAGGTACAGGTACCTTAGTGAACAGTATTCTTAAAGGTCCCATTCAAGTGATAATCAACATTATAGTAATAGTCCTCATAATTGCAGCCATTTTCTACTTAATTTATTTATTCGTTATTTGTAAGTCACGAAGACGGCACTCACGTCACGACCGAAATCATGGGTTTGGCGCTATATTAGACCAATTTCTTCCTCCGTATGACTCAGACGAATCCAGCACCCATGGAGTCCAAACGGAGCAAAGCCAACCTTTGCAACAATCTAGTCCTAACCCTAATACTGAAATAAACGACCCTGAAATTTTCGGCATACAATGCCATCAGGTGAACATTTCTACTGCCTCCGTTAATATAAAAGTAAACGACCATCCTATTACAGCACTCATAGATACCGGTGCATGTATGACAATTATTGCACATCGAATTGCAAAAAACATAGGGTGTATTTGCGAACCGGTAACAAAAGCTTTTTCCGCTACAGGGCATAGCTTACAGTTAGTAGGCACCCTGTTAGCAATATTCAGCGTGGGTTCTATGCAGATTAAACATTTAGCTCATGTGGTAGATCACAACTTTCATGATTGCATCCTTGGCAGGGATATTTTAACGAAGCTAGGCCCGATCACGGTTGATTTTTCAAAAACAACTGTTCGAATAGCTGGCGAAAATATCCCTCTGCAACACAAAAGCCGGTAGAAGCATGGATTATTTCAAATCAATGCTTCCTTAACAGAAACCACGACTATTCCGCCCCGTAGTGAAGTGGTCTTACCAGCTCAAATTAGCCATCAAATAGAGTGTCAAGCTGTTCTTTTAGAACCGCTGTCTTTTTGGCTTGACAAATACAATATTCTCGGTGCTACAGTGCTGGCTACGCCTAGGAATAATAAAATACCAGTGCGTCTTTTGAATCCCCAAAGATACCCAGTGACTTTATACAAAGGAACTCGAGTAGGACGAGTATCGTCTTGTCACATAAGCACAAACGCGGAAATAGCAGGAATCGAACCCAAACAAGGGTCACAACCAAAAACTGTTGTTGAGCAAATCGACTTCTCAAATTCTGATCTTTCGATTTCGCAAAAACTAAAACTAAAAGGTTTAATTATTAAACACTCTGATATATTTGCCACTACAGAGTGGGATATTGGAAATACTGCAACTGTTTTACACAAAATTGACACTCAAGGCCACCATCCAGTGAAAAAACAACCATATCGAGTTCCATTTGCCCAACGCCCACAACTGGAAAATTATATAAATAAAATGGAATCACATGGAATAATAGAAAAAAGCCAATCGCCATGGTCAAGTCCGATTGTTATAGTCAAGAAACAAGACGGAACTGATCGATTTTGTGTAGACTATCGAGCGTTAAACTCACTAACTAAAAAAGACGTTTTCCCCCTCCCACGAATCGATGATATTCTAGATTCGTTGGGAAATGCTAGTTACTTTACCACACTCGACTTGTGCTCGGGGTATTGGCAAGTGCAAGTCGACCCCCAGGATCGAGAAAAAACTGCTTTCATCTCTCACCTAGGGTTGCATCAATTTAACAGAATGCCATTTGGTCTTGTCAATGCTCCTGCGACATTTCAAAGACTAGTCGAACTGGTCCTTAGCGGACTCAATAATAAAATTTGCACATGTTATCTGGATGATATTCTAATTTTCAGTACTACATTTGAAAAACATTTGAAAGATATAGACAATGTTTTCAATCGTCTCAGAAAACATAACCTGAAATTAAAAGCACGTAAATGTCAATTTGCAAAACCTGTCGTGAAATATTTGGGACACTGTGTATCTAAAAAGGGACTGACCCCTGACCCAGAAAAAGTTGTAAAAGTTAAAAATTACCCTGTTCCCAAATCTGTCGATGACGTCCGCCGATTTTTGGGACTGGCGTCTTATTATCGCCGTTTTATCGAAGGGTTTGCCCAAATTGCGAATCCATTGACTTCTCTTTTACGCAAAACTGAACCCGAACAAAAGTTCGCATGGTCTGAAAACAATTCAGAGGCATTCAATAAACTAAAAGCTTCGTTAACTGAAGCTCCAGTTCTACAGTTGCCAAATTTTCGCCTGCCTTTTGTATTGCAGTGCGACGCCAGTGGTGTTGGATTGGGCGTTATCCTAGGTCAACGACGCGATGGAAAAGACTGCGTCATTGCTTATGCAAGTCGAACACTAAATAAACATGAGAAAAATTACCACTCAGTAGAACTAGAAGCACTTGCAGTCGTTTTTGGTGTGAAACATTTTCGTTGCTATCTCTATGGTACTAAATTTACAGTTTTCACCGACTGCAAATGCTTAAAATGGCTACTGACTGTTAAAACGCCCTCGGCCAGACTCGCCCGATGGGCTTTAGAGTTACAAGGCTATGACATGACTATCATGTACCGGCCAGGTTCTTCTAACGCTAACGCCGACGCCTTGAGCCGAATTGTGGCGCAAGTCGACGCTGTTCCAGACACTGACCTCCTGATTTCTCAACAAAGTCAGGATCCAAAACTCAAAACTATTATCGATGACCTTAAGACAAAGGGCACCACAATCAAACAACAAGGCTATGCACTAGTCAACAACACACTGTGCCATCAAACAAAAACAAAAACTTGTACTCAAAACCGAGTTGTGGTTCCACCGTCCCTGCAGCAAGATTTATTGTCTGCATACCACGACAGTCCGCTTTCGGGTCACTTAGGCGAGAGCAAAACTTATCAAAAACTCAAACAACGGTACTTTTGGCCAAATATGAAATCAGACGTGATAAAGTGGTGTAGATCTTGCGTGGCATGCGCAACGAAGAAGAATCCCCCAAGAAAAGCCCGTTCACCTTTATTTCCGATACCTACAGATTCACCATGGGAGCGTATGCACGTAGTTCTCGTAGGAAAACTCCCTTTGACGTATAATGGTAATTGTTGGCTACTAGAATTTCAAGACAGCTTTACAAAATGGATTGAAATTTTTCCTCTTTCTAATGCAAAAAGTGAAACTATTGCCCGAATTTTTTGTGACGAAATTGTATGCAGATTTGGCGCACCACGTATTCTTCTCTCTGATAGAGGTCAAAATTTTATGTCGGAATTATTGAAATCAGTTTGCACTATGTTAAATGTGGAGAAAACTGCAACAACAGCCTATCATCCACAGTGCAACGGGTTGGTAGAAAGACAGCATAAAACAGTAATGACAATGCTAAGCATGTACACGTCAGCCAATCAACGTGATTGGGACGATCATTTACCACAAATCAGGCTTGCGTGGAACAGCAGCGTTCACACCTCCACACACGAATCCCCGTTTTTTTTAATGTTTGGCCGCGACTGTGACCTACCCATTGACACTCTATTGCAAACACCAGAATCTCGCTACACTGAGATTTCTGATTATCGACGTGACTTAGCATTAAAACTTAAAAAATCTTGGACAGTTGCCCGAGAAAATATTGCAAAAGCACAAGACACTTTTAAACACCATTACGATAAAAAAGTCACTAACCCTACATATAACGTCGGCGATAAAGTTTACGTTCATACACCAACGCCAAGAAAGGGAAAAACACCAAAACTGATGCATCCATGGCATGGACCCATGCGAATATTGGATGTTGCATATCCGAACATTCTAGTGAAACCCGTATCGAATCCCCGGAAACCACAAAAATGGGTTCATGTTAACAATCTTAAGCCTTGCTTTGAACTGTACTTACCCGAACTGACCCAATCGACACAACAGACGAAGGACGACGAAGTACCAGATGACCTCCACAGTTCGGACACTAGCGCATTGGCCAAAGACAGCCACCCGGACACTTCAAATGTACCTAACTCTGTAGCGACTGCTAATAAGACAGGTCGTGGACAAGTTAAACCAGCAGTTCGCAATACGTACAACTTGCGTCCGAGACGCTAAGTACTAGTTTGTGATATCTATATACTTCAAGATATTATAGCATTAGATACTGTTATTGTACTATAGTCTGAATAATTTTATATCCATACCCTCACTAAGAGTGGTCCTTGCTTACGTATCTTCATATTAATCTCAGTAGTGTAATTTTAGACTGCGATGGTGTGGAAGGATTCGCACTTGCATCCACGCGATCTATGCTGATTCGCTACTTCGCGATCCTTTCAATATCAGTTTCCGTTTCTACCATGACCACAGTTTATGTCACGCCAGATTCACCTCTTCACTTAAATTTTGTCGGAAATTTAGTTTCCCTCGGTCATGGCGAGAACCAATTAACGGCGGGTAGTATCAAACAAGCGATTGATATTATTCGGTTGGCCCAATTGGGCATGGACGAGGCGTCAAATGAGCTTGCTGTCAATGCTCGTTATTTTGATAACCCTGAGGCAGTTCGCATTTTCGTCCAACAGTGCCAACTCCCAAAATGCGCAGCGTATGTCTTCTCTCGTGACGATGTTATAATGCACATATTAAGAAAAGTTGCCACGAATAACGAAAAGTTTCGTGCCGAATTAACCGTCAGTCCGGGATTAGACATCGTTTTTGCGGTTGTGGGGCGTGCCACCTTCTGGTATACAGGACAGTCGCTGGCCAAGACACAGGCTCAGCGCGCAGATGACTGGCCTGGTTCCAACTATTTCGGCCAGTTGCTAGGACAGTTTCGTAAAGAGTTGCTATCTGACAACGTTGCCCATGTTGACCCCATCGGTGAAGATTGGCTAAGCGAGATTTTGATAGATCACGTCTACCCTCGCAGTTTCTTGATAATTGGTGATTCGATTCTTCGAAATCTACGCGAAATTGAAGCGGGAGACTGCCTTGTTGTATCTGGCGGAAATATGTCCACGCTCGCAAACGAACTAGTCACACAACATGTCAAAATCAACCAGTATCGTTTCATTATTGTGCATTTAGGAATTAACGACATTCAAAAACCATCAGAACTGTGGCAAGGTGCGTTTGACGAATTAGCTGAAATTTTAGGCCCAGTTGCTAATCGTGTGCACTGGTCCTCTGTTTTACCACAGAATACGGTTGAAGTTCCGTTTGCAAAAATTAATGCGTGGACGGAGTTTATACAAAACCAATGTCACGTGCGAGGCTTTCATTATATGCCTCTTTCTGACAGTTGCTTCTTGACTCACGGGGCCCTTGATGGTTACCCACCAAATCGGCCATTGAAAAATTCGTACTACGTTGATGGACTACATCTAACACGCTGTGGCCAAAAGCAACTGATTAAATGCTGGGAAAATTTTATTCCGCAACTGCGATTGTGCATAAAAGACCTGACTTTGAACGGTGTGCCATACAAGCAACGAAAGCAAATCAAGAGCGAGCCGCCATGCAAAAATCAGTGTCCTATTTGGCGCATTGTGCCTCCAGCATACATGGGAGCCATAGATGAACAGCACCTACCACCAGACGAATCGCAGAACAACGATGCGGCAAATGCCAATGCGTCGCTTAATCTGCCACAAAATGAATCCGCGGAGCTCATGCAAACCGATGATTCTTGTGGACAAAGGGATAACTCAACGCCACTTCAAGATGAGCCTCCTACATGTTCATCGTGTAGCGCAGATCGAATCGATACTACGCAAGTAGTGACTCCGACATCGTACGAAACGATTAATGTGGTGCAGAATTTGGTACAACAGGTCGATTTGCAATCGCGATCCGACGGCCCTGCGGCAAATACTACTTGTAATTCGGCAGCGTCGCCTGAGCTCGTCGATATGACGCGTTTGTTCGGGCCAGTTGTGCCAAACGCTGTCCCAAACTATATTAGACCTTCAAAGATGCCAAATAATGCCCCAACTTGCAGTCAGCCATTTGCCACTTTAGCTTATCCCGGGCCCCCAACCATAGTGACTATAAGTTTTATTAAAACAACTGATGGGTTTTTATATCCTTTAGAGCCACTCCCCGGCATTGTATGTCCGGTTCCTGTGCAGCGCCAGTGAAACTTTTAACTTAGAAGAATGTATTCAGTTACCCTTACAAAGAAACAATTGCAATTATTTTTACTATTTTAAACAGTGTGAAAAGTTATTTTTTCATTTGAAACCAGGTGGTTTTGTTTTCAACCCCCAGGGTGTAATACACTCCTGATTGTTGATGATTCTGCAATGTATTGTTTTTGCATAACTAGCTAGCGTCTGCGTTTGCCGTCAGTGCGCATTAGTTTTGATCGTATCTTTTGTATTAATATCTGCGTTTGGAATATGCAAGTGAGTTCGTGTTGTAACCTTGATGAGTAAAGCCTGCATTTCCAATTTGGGCTCGTAGTTTACTACAATACTCACAAGTATGCGTAAAATTGTATGATCCGGATTTTCGATATGTATTTTCAATTCTAAAATCGAGGACGAAATGTGAAAAAATGGTCGTTTTTTAGGCCCGCCAAATTTAAGTGATTTTACATTTGGCGTCACTGCTCAGGCCATGGGCAAAAATTATAAAAATGGATCATAGAGATTGAGATATGACATTAGGCTATCGAATCATGTAAAAATCAGCTTCGTCAGTATTAACAAAAATTTCGAGTAAAGGAACGCTTCGTGAGCACAAAAAACTTTTCTTTGCGCCTATGATTTACACGTAAAATTGAATTTCTGAGAGCCCCTAGTAAAAAATTGGCAAAAGCATTTTCTGTGGCAATTTTTGTTTATGCTGAAGAAGTTGATTTTTACATAATTCGATAGCCTAATAATATCTCAAACTCTATGATCCATTTTTGAATTCTCGCCAATGCCGTGTGCAGTGACGTCAAATGTAAAGTCACTCAAACTCGGCGGAACAAAGAACAATTTAGATTTGAAAATACATATCGAAAATTGGATCATACGATTTTGCGTACACATAGGGCCCGATTTATCGAAGCGAAATGTTCGTCATTGAAAATGTTCGTCATCACAAATGTTTGTCATCACAAATGTTCGTCATTGAAAAATTTTTCGATGACCAACATTTTCTGATAACGAGCATTTGTTGAAATTTAGTGATGTTCGTCGTTGAAAATGTTTCGATCAATACAAAAGTTTCGATGACGAACATTTCGCTTCGATGAATCGGGCCCTGGGCTAGTACTATGTTAAGTTTCAGCTTGATCGTTTCAGTTTCAGTTGTTTCAGTTTGATTTCAGTTTTGTGTTTAGACCTGTCTAACTATGTAACGAGTATTTTATCGGCTTTTTTGCGCACTTT
The DNA here is from genome assembly GCA_030248245.1 of Trissonchulus sp. WLG1_4. Taxonomy (NCBI): domain Eukaryota; kingdom Metazoa; phylum Nematoda; class Enoplea; order Enoplida; family Ironidae; genus Trissonchulus; species Trissonchulus sp. WLG1_4. The sequence continues at coordinate 59,301 of JASANF010020802.1, read as the reverse complement.
TGTCTACATAGCTTTGCCCAAAACGCCGTTGCTTTTCCATTTTGCCCAAACGCACTGAACCAAAAGTGCACCTTTTCAAGCTTATTTTTCTTATCCGAGGTATTGGTGGTATAGATGCACTTAACGTTGGAAAATTTTCAAATATTTCGCTGTAATCAATAAAATAAAAAAGGTATTTAACAGGTAAGCTGAGCGTTTAGTATTATATGTCTATAAATTTCTAGACTGAAACATTTTTTTTAGAGATTCCTTATGAACTTAATTTCAAGCTAATCATTGGATAAAAAATGGCTGCAGCTAAAAAAAGTGAAAAACATCAAAGTAATTCAGATTCAGCACATTAAAGTTGTGTACTTAACAGGAATAATATCAAAGAAGAGGTGAACAAGAAAAAGACACCGAAAAATCGAAACTACGAAATTAACGCTGAACTAATATAACAATTACGGGTAGGCTTCAACTAATAACTAATAATTAGTATATTAGTTCATTAGCTCAAACATTATTGTTTTTATGAAACCCAAGCAGCCTAGGGCACTAATAATTGAGCACTAATATACTAATGAATAATAACTAATACACAAATATTAGTTCATTATTTATGAAACGCTAATGTTTCAGCTAATGAACTAATATTCACTAATATTCACTAATATTTACTAATATATCGTTTATGAAACCGGGCCCAGATTTCTTATGTGCAAAATTATAGCTGAAGAGCGCAAGAAAGCACAACCACATAATTTACCTTGTTATATATGTTTGATATCCGCGTCCACCCCTAATGACCTTTTCAAGCATGATTTGTTTCAAATCGTATTATCGGAATGAAAATAACTCCCTTAATCCGGTAAAGGAATGGGTCCTTAGCAGTAACGTAGCCAAGATTTTTGAAAGAGGGAGGGTGTAACCAATGTTTTTAGAGCGTATGGTATATTTAGCACTGGCGGACGCAGAAAGAATTTTGGAGGAGGGGTACCTTTTTAATTTTTTGACTATAATAGGGTAAAATGCAGTTTTGCAAATTTAATACAAAACTGCGCGAATGCAAGAACACTTACTAACAAACTTGAAGGAGTCTGGCTGGGGTGGAGTGGACCTAGAGTCGGCCTAGATAAAAAATGAAGAGTGTTTCAATTTTCAGGCTAAATTTGATCAATTGGAAGCCGTGAAATGAAAACGAAAGGAAGAACGAATGGGGAACGTAATAGCAGTGAATTACAGTGGCTTAGCTTAGCCACAGCTGTACATGGTGTCTGGGTGAGACCATGCCCCAGATTTGAGATTCCGGGATAAGCCTCCCTAAGATTTGACCCATTGGGACAAGCCTCCTTCTTGCGGTTGGAAAATGGTGCCCGAAAACCCAAAGCTTGCGCCCCAGTTCGCAGTAAAATGCTTTAAAAATGAGAAAAAAAACAAAAAATTACAAAAAATACATATATATTACATACATACCAGGGAGGGACCATTGTTGACCATTTTTGCAGGTTCGACCAAAAGGCGGGGTTTAGACCCCTGAACCACCCCCAGGCTATGCCCTTAGCGACAGCCAAACGGATAATCTTATTCAATTATAATCTTTTGAAGATGCCTGAAGAAATTCCTGATGCAAGAAGAATCTTATAGATATCTCTTGTGGAATTTATACACAAGCCTACAGTTTCTGTAGCCTTGTGCAGTTACCCTACAGTTGTAGCCGAAAAACGTTTTTTTGCTCAATTTGCTTAGTATTAGGCTATTGGCTAGCTTATTTTATTGGCTAGCTACATTGGTTGCATCAAAACCGCATCAAATCAAAAGTTTTCGAACATTTTTTGAATCAAATCAATTGGTTTTTGGAGAGGGGCCACATCAAATGAAACCAATTGATTTTTCAGACCCTCACATCAAATCAAATCTCCCAATCAAATCAATTGAAGTCAAATCAATTGATTTTTGAGAAGGCCACATCAAATCAAATAAAATCAATTGGATTTTGAAAAGCCCATATCAAATCAAATCAAATCTATTGAAAATAACATCAAAATTCAAAACAACCCTACTAGAAACCAGGTCTTAGAAACTTTTTTCTTACCACTTAATCCTGGACAGTACCCCACTCTGGCACTTTTTCTGGCATTTGGTGTTAAGGTCGTATCTTGAGCATCAGCAGCATGCTGATGAACAAAAATAATGAAAAAAACTGCAGTTTTATGAAAGCCCATCTTAAACTGTACCGTATCAAAGAACAAAATGTGTCAGTAAAGTATAAGGCTGTTTTGGCCAGGAATTGAGATTTATTGCTTTTACAGAGATTTAATTTCAACGCTACTGTGGTTCCTAGATCGATAAATTACAGTACTAACTAGTAGTTAAGTTCGAAGCGTGGAGAAAAATTGTCAGACGTCTAGATTGGATGTACTGAACAAGCTCTTCAGCTGAGTGAAAAGCTGTTACATTATGAGACCTGTCACTAATCCACAAAAAGTGTATGCGGCCAATTTTAATGGATAAAATGCCTTTTAAAATCCAATTTCTGAACTCATTCATTGCTGAGTAGCTTTCAAGTCTAAAGCCTTTCAAAAAAGATAAAAATTTAATGGTAAAGTTGGTTTTAAGCTGGCACTCAAGGGAACCGACTTTGGCATTTAGTTTGCATATTTTCCAAAAAAACTGTAAAATTTCAACTTTGAAGATGCGTAACTTCTTTTTTACTTCATTTAACTACAGCAAACTTAGTGCTCAAGAACTCAAGGTGACCATAACATGGACTATTTTGTTGCAAAGAATAAAAGTAGTTGGTCATAAACTGTCAATTTTACAAGCACAAATTGAAACGTGCTAAAAAGCATGAAATTTGATTAATTGAAAGTGTGTGCTGGCAAGCATGTTACAGATGTTAGGCTATTATTTGATGTGCATAAAGATACTACTAATCAATTTCTTTAACGTGCCAAAGACCGCTGCTGAATTCATTAGTCATTCAGAAGTTATACCGAACTGAAAAACTATCGAAAACGTAACTATCACTTCTAGTTTTGTCTTCATGACTGCTTGCTAGATAGAGATTTCGAAACAATCGCTAAATAAATGGCCTCTGCAGTGTACACGGCAAATGCAGAGTTATATAAATTTCAAATCAAGTAGTTTTTTACGCGGCCCCCCTTACGCGGCCCCCGGGGGGCCGCGTATAATATTCAGAATCTCTGAATCCTATGTATTTTTGGGTAGGTCAAATTTCTAGTGTGAATTAACACTGGAAGGGCAGGTAGGTCGATCAGTTAGCGTATTTTGTAGCACCTGCGGTGCATAAGAGCGGTATGTTCAATTTTCAAAAAATGACTGCCGGGGTGTGCTCGAACCACCAACCTTCCCACTACGAATCGGACGCTGTACTAACTGAGCTAAACCAACCGTTGTTCAGCGGTTGATGGAAAGCGGTATCTATAGAAACGTAAATACATACTACATATGAAGAGACTTAGCAAGTAGTGTCAATCGGAAAACATGAAAACAAGTATAGCTTTTTATGAATTGAAATGAAACACACATTTGGAGAGGCAAATATTTTGGTCTTATAAAACGTCATACTAGTTTCTTTACATATCTAGCGAAGGCAAATAAATGCAGAATTGCACAGGTAATATTTTAATTGATTTTAAAACTGTTTACGTCTATATAAATGCTTCTTAAATTTCTTCGATCTTTGTAAACGGTAATTTTTTTGTTTAAAGAAACGAGATGATTTGCGTTGGTTTTTCTGTTTTCTGCTGCGCTTTTGCTTGAGGTTTCTTTTGAAATTTTTTCTTTTATTATTCTTCGTTTTTCGGCGTCTGTGGCTATTTTTCTTTCGCTTTTGCAGCCGTTTTTGGCAAAAACGTGATCTGCTTTGACATTTTTTATACCCACGTTTCCTATTATTTTCACCTTGGCACGCGTATTGTAACTCTAGGCCCACAATGCATCTTTTGTTGTTAAAGAACCGACTCAATCGAAGTATATTGTCTACATTCCTTCCGTGGCCGTCAATCTCTATCCAAATATTCCCAAACATGTATTCACCATCTTCTTCTAAACGCACCGTCAGTTTGACTAGATGGTTATGATATTCCGCCACAAGCGCTTGTGTATCTTCTCCAAAAGTGTAACCAGATGTATACATAACTTGTGTCGCTTGATACGTATTTTGTGTTGTTTTTGGGATCCCAATGTCTTGTCCAGCGGTTCTCATTTGTTCCGTTTCAACAGCCGGACTACAACAAAGAATTGTTGATTATTTTTGCCAACTCAAAGAAGGTGACGTGAAAAGATGAAAGTTTTGTATTCATTTTTTCAAACTTGCAAATAAGCTTGCCGCACTAAAGTTATAACTGAAATCAAAGCTGCTGTTCATTCACTAGTTAGTTGTTACCTCACTACAATACACAATAGCTAGAAATTTAAAGAGTAACTTATGCTTTGTGCAGTCATTTTAGTTGGTTTTTAGACGCTGCAGCACACAAACTTGCATTTCCAAAAGAAACATTCTCCCCAAAAATTTTACCACTGGGACTTGCTTTTGTCTCAACTCTCAACGCTTTTCTCAACATTTATCTAAATTCTAAACTACAATAAACGGAGCATTTTGGCAATGTTCTTTATGAAGCCTGTCATCTGTGAGTTCTTGACGTCAAAAAACAAAACAAACAAAAAACAAAAGCATTATGGTATTTGCATTTTCAAATCACTTACAATCTACATAAATTCTTAAATTTCATTATTGCCAGTTTTTTTAGAAACGCTTACTGCCCTTAGTGCCTATCCTTTTTGTACTCTAAATTTTGTTGGAAAAGTTTGCAAATTTACAATTTCTTTCGTTGTGTGTATTCATTATAATGTACAATGTATTCATTATAAATTTTCTTTTATTTAATTTTTTAATTTTATCTACTTGTTCCGGTAGTTTTATTGGTGAACTTTTTATAGTCGTCTGTGTAATATCATTTAAATGGAATAGTTTCTTGTTTGTTTGTGTTTATTTTTGTTAGCACAGTTGTGTTAGTTTCTGTTTTTGTTAGTGTTTTTGTTAGTTATTATTTTGAGCGCGAAATTGTTTTTTGGATGTTTTTTGTTGATAATTAAAAAATTAACTGTGATCCATTTCGCTAAATTTCTCTATTCACCATAAACCTTTTCCATCTGAATAAACCATCTCAACTATTTCATTACATTTGAATGGGATAATGACAATTTAGATGTTTTTGTTGACAATTTACAAGTTTGTGTTGATTTGGGGAGGCGACCAAAACCGTGAAATTAGACTAGGGTCAGGTGTCAGGAGTAGTATAGCGTTACGCTATACTACTGTTAAGTTCTGCGATGGAGGGCTCTAGGCGCACGGTCAAATGGTCAAATGAGCAACATAAACTGGCTATTTTGAGTAAGTAAGTAAGTAAGTAAGTAAGATGCTAGTTTTTTCAACAATTTAAGAGCAAATCTTACGTTATTACTAGTCCTTGCTTTCTGTCTTTAGCTGACTCTGGCAAATCCTCTGTCTCCCACACTTTAGAAGCTGTTGTGGTTCGGTCGTTTACCATTATTGTAAAAGTGCATTCAGCCCCTCCCTCCCCGCAACATTCAGCTGTTCCAAACGGTGTACGATCAGAAACAGCAAAGTAAGGTGCGTACTGTTCTCTTTGTTCAACTTCTGGCGTAGGGTAGGCATAAACCTTTGATGGCTTGATCAAAACACTATCTCCTTCTGTAACACGTTAATATCTCGACAGTATATAATTTTTTGAATATTGCTCAGGTTAATTTTTAAACCAGCTGCTCACTCACCGAAGTGACCGATTCAATTGATTTATTGAGAAAACTATAAACTAAAATTGAAACAATGCGCAAGTAAAAGTTTTTACAAACATTTGTTTCCAACCTTGGCGTTTGTTTTTTTCTCGCTCTTTGAATCATAGAACATCCACTATATGTTCTACGATCAACTTTCTTTTGTGCTCGAGCTTTGTTTCCTATCTAGTGAAAATCAATCAGAAATTAAATCGGACTAAACGATTTTGTATTTTTAGCATGGATAATTTTTTTAAACACTAAACTCATATTCACACAAGTATATACTTTTATATAATAATTATCTTACCCGTCAAGATACAAGAACCCGTATTAGTTTTTATAAAAGCGCCTTCACTGTTTGCTTTTTCAACAAAATCAGTGATAACAATGAAGTAGTATAATAAAGCACAGTAGCAATTCATTTAGTACGTGAGGGCTAGGCTTTCAATGGTAAAAGAGTATTATTTAATCTTGCAGTGATGATTCGTTAGATGCATAAATAGATAGACTACTTGCCTGCGCAAAAATATATCTAGGTGTATTAGGTACTGTAAGCCAGGACAGCATGGAACCATTTACGCTTGGAAAGTAATGACTGTTATTTCTGCTGATTAGCCGATCGAAACAGTTGAATTGATTCTGAAAACACATTACTGCGAAGATTTATATAACTTTTCAAAATGCACATTTGCTTTCTTTTTTTTTTTTTCCGGGGGGGTTTTTGTTTGGCTTCTTTTTTGGTTGTGTGGTGTTCTGGTTATCCTTTCGTGACTATTATGTTATGGTGTATGAATGTTTAGTTTAAATTAGGGCAAGTTGTGAGACCTTGACCTCCGATCCGAGGGTACAGACGCAAGAGTCTCACTTAGAATTTTTAAGTCTAACTTTATTTCAAATCTATCGAAGCTTACCATATCACTCCGTGGTTGATCACTTTGTTACCTGAGATGTTGTGTTGAGCTTTTCAATTTTTTGAGCTTCTCTTATATCTTGTGATGAGCCATTATTTTCGGGCCGTACTTGTATCGTTTGATGAGTCGTAATTTTTGAGCTAACTTGTATTTTGTGATGAGCTATCAAAACTGTTTGAGCAAAACTGGAGTCATGTGATGAGCCAATCTTGCATCTTATGACGAGTCATCGTATGTGAGCCAACCTTTTATCTTGTGATGAGCCATCATGTTTGAGCTAAACTTGTATTCTGTGATAACTGATAAGGCATCATTCTTGAGCCAAACTTGTATCTCCCAATAAGACATCACCCTCCGGCCACACCTGCACCCTGTGATAAGGCATCATTCTCGAGCCAAACTTATCTCCCAATGCCAATAAGCCATCACCCTCCGGCCACACCACACTCTTGATGAGCCATATGATAAGCCAAACCGGCATCCTGTGACGAGCCATCATTCCCGCTACGCCCGGTCCTATGATGAGCCAACATTCCTAGCCAAACCTTATCCTCTGACAGCCATCGTCGGGCCACACTTGCATCCTCGATGAGCCATCACTTTTGGCCAAACATGCACATAGCGAGAGCCAACTCTCCTAGCCAAACCTGCAGCCTTGATGAGCAACTATGATGAGCCAAGCCTAATCCTCAATGAGCCATCATTTTGAGTCAATCCTACATCCTATGATGAACGATCATCCCTGAGCTAAATCTGCACTTTCGCTGAGCTATCACCCTTGAGCCAACCTTCATCTTGTGAGGGGCATCATTCCAGGCCAAACCTCATTTAATAAATTCACAGAAATGCTATACTATACCTCATTAGCCGAGACATTCTTTTCAGGCTACCAACAGTATACACTCGAAATAAAAATGCTTAACGTGGACTGCACCAAATCGATAACTAAGTCTGAGCTGAGCTAATCTCCATAAATCGATTTAGTTAAATCTCACTAAATCCAGCTAAACTTCAGTTTTCAACTAAAACTAACGCCAACTCCTAATCTTCATTGGCAGCGACTAAACCATTAAGAATTAACCTGCTAAATCGTTAAGCTAATCGTCAGTTAATCTAATTTAGTGCAGTCCATCGTAAATCTCATAATACAGTTTACGCTGTCATTGTCATTACTGTTCTGTAGGTTAAAAAAAATTCATCACACGTAACTTTAAAATAAAATTGTATATAATAAATTTTAATTTAAGTTTTTGTACATGTGAGACCATCTCATAAATTAAATAATTTAAGCTGATTATTGGAATTAAGCTTCTAGTAAAATAAAAATCTTTAAGTTGGTTACCCCTTAAACACTATTCTTTTTTTATTACTTACATATGTCTCGCAAAATACTTTATAAAGCCCACAATTAAACAATAAAAAATTTAGAATAACTTATCCAATCCAGAAGAGTGTATCGGAGCTGTTGTAGTTAGTCACCTCATCTCACTCTATCCATCAAAACTGTTCTTTAATTTAATATTAATATAAATACAATTGCTAAAATATTTTTATTTTAATATTATTATAAATAAAATTCTCAATTTATTTTTTAATTTAATATTAATTTAACTCCGCTACTGACTTGTGACTACCCAACCTAGCCGACTACTAAACACATTTTGGGAGAGGGCAGACTGAGGGGCACTGCTTATTCCTGAAGTTATACAACTACACCACATTTGCTTTCTAATTACTATTCAAATTACTTCAAGTTACGAGTAACTAGTGGACAGCTAGTTACACATCATATCTTATAGGTACATAACAATGCTTTATGTACCCCAATATTTCATCAGAAATAATGCAACTGTTTTTAAAAGTAGACTTAAGTTATAAAAATAGCTTAAAATCACACCCTTTATTGCGGTGTACGGTGAAACCGGGTGTTTTCATCTATTGTTGAACAGATATCTTGCAGTGCGTAGGTACTTGGTTAAAAAAATTGGTACTAATCTTTCTTGCCTGTAGCCCGTTTCAATAAATTCACAGGCCCACAAATTTGTGGGCCTGTTAGCCTGTGCCTGTGAGTTCTGTTTCAATATCTTACAGGCACAGGCCACAGCTCACAGGCCACAGGCCAAAGGCACAGGTAGATTTTGAATTGACACAAATCGCTCACAGGCCGATCTGTTTCAATAAAAATTTGTGCCTGTGAGCGATGCCACAATTGTGACGTTTGTTCACAGGCCGACGGGTGGCCTGTGAGGGTGTCAATACCGATAATTTATGCTGTACTGGAACTTTTTCTAGTTAGATTATAATTTAACTTATTTCGCTAGTGTATTTGCTGCATTTTGGAGTACTTTAAAGCAAAAATAATAGCTTTTCCAAAAGTTTCGCAAAAGTTTATATGTTGGAAAATTGATGTATTAACAAAGTTTTACAATTTGTACTGTAAAATTAAAACATAAATACCAATAAAAGCCGAAAATAGAGCATTTAAATTAATTGAAACTTATTCAATTCATATAACGCCCATATAACAGCCAAGCTGTTATTCAGCAGCGTTGATATGTGGGTTTGCTGGCAAGCCGAGCATGCGGTCAGATTGCGTGCGTCACCTGTGAAATTGTGACCTGTGCCTGTGGCCTGTGACAGGCAGCATTTTATGCTTATTGAAACGGGATTCACAGGCACCTGTGGCCACAGGTCACAGGTCCACAAATTTATGCCTGTGGGCCTGTGAGTTTATTGAAATGGGCTACTGGTAAACCAGTCTTATCACTTATTATGTCAACTTTGTATCGTAACAGCTCTGGGTCAGTTTATTAGCAAACCTTTGATGCAATATTGGCAGTCACAGACATTTAAAAATTCTACTCACTTCCTGAACTTAGCTCGCAAAAATTTAATTGATAAGGTTTTGGTTTTTGAGTGGAATTTTAAACTCGAAAAGTCACGCAGCCTCTTTCTGTTTAAGTAGTTCAAGCCTTTTTTTGGATTTGAAACATATTTAAACAAATAAAAAAGGACAAATATCTGAAATCATACATCAAATTTAGACTCCATTCGTATGATTTAGAAATTGAAAGGGGTAGATGGGACAGAAGAGCAGCCCACAGAGTACCGAGAAATTTTCGAATTTGTCGGTTTTCTTTGAAAAACGCTTTTGTAGGTTCTTCAGTGTAGCTGACAGAAATTTGTTCTCGTCCCTGTCCTTACGTAATTAAGAACTACATAGTATAATCTGGACTAATTACTAGTTAGTAAGACCGTCTCATATTTAAAAACAGTAAAAGACTATTTTGTCTTTATGCATTTATGCTCATGCTGAAATTTTGTTATACGGCCGTTTGCACAAACATTATTCTTGAGCTAAATGTAGGATGATGAGCAGGAAGTTCAAGTTGGAGAAATTGGCCATTTAAATCAAGGCAAAAATGAAAGAGTAGAAACTTGAAAAAAATAAACTAAAGGATTTTAATTTGTCAACAGTTTTACAAAGAAAGTTTGCAATTACAAAGCTAACAACCAAAATTCACAAATTTGTAACAAAGTTAACAGAGTAGGACACCACACTTGGGCCGGCGGTACGGCTGAACGTCTTGCTCTGACTCAAATTGTAATTGTTGGCAATTGAGTGACGCAAATGATACCCCACTGCCAACGACTTTGGACTTGTTAAACCAAATTAATTTTCATTCCGGACTTATGGGACCCCACTTCGGACTTCTGACTTCGGATTTCAGAAACTGACAACTGACTTCAGACTTCAGACTCAGGAAAAAGTGTGAACTGCTAAAATTATCGACTTCGGACTTCGGAAAATGACATCGGACTTCTGACAGCAGCTTCGGACTTCTGACTTCAGACTTCAGAAAAAGCGAGAACTGATATAACTTCGGACTTTGGATTTCAGACTTCGTAACCGGACTTCAGATTTCGGACTTTGGACTTCGGAACGAAGCATGAACAGAAAAACATTTCGGTTTCAAACTTCGGACATCTTCGGACTTTGGACTTCAGACTTCGGACAAGGTGTGAACCGGGCTATGCTCATAAGACCACTTCGAGTCATAAGAAGACTTGAACTTTAAACTCCGAAAAAATGCACACAATCAAAAAACTGGTAGATTCAACCTTGGATGAATCAAATCCAATCCACAATTTTCTGAATACAAGTCCAACGCCTTAACTAGTAGGCCACAGCTCCATTGGATGGTCTGACTAAAATTGTTGATAAGTGTATGCAAAATACTGAAACTTATTTACGTAATATTACCATCAAGCTAATGTATTAAAACTTTCCGTAAATTTAAAAATGTTCACATAGTCATTAAACACCATTTTCAAACATCGCTTTATGTTCTGGCCGAACTAGTTAAGCCAAACGCACTGACCATGTGATAAATAGCATACTATATAAACTATCCTAAGCAAAATGATAAATCTAAGAATCAAGATCCAAATATACCGTTAACACGGCATATACACCCTTATTCACACTATTTTACAAACTTGTTTGTAAATATTTCCAAAAAGTCCGCCCAGGTCGATTATGTTAAATATTACCGAAATAGTTTAACTATTATTAAACACACTTATGGTGTGGTCTTCATGGCGTAGTACTAGTCTATTTGTTTTTAGATAGACTAAGTTCGCTGAATTAAACTCTGACCAGACAATTTTTTCATTAATTTTACGCAATTTTTGCTCAAGTTGAATTGTTTTTGATTGTGTGTCATCACTAATATAAGTATTGGCTTCATTTTTGCTCCTTATATGGAAAACTGTTAGCACTGTATGGACTATAAACTAAACATAAAACTTACGGAGTTCGATGTGTGAACATTTTACAAGGTTTTGCTAATTCAAAACTGCTGTTGCTCAACTGTTTGCAAAATGTTTTCTTGTGTTGCAAATTTATGTAGGTGTGCATCGATGTGGTTTTGATGTGGTAACCTACCAGCCGTACTAAACTTGTAATAATACTATTGTATAGTTTTTTCTGTATTATTTTTCACATACTAATTTATCTGTCAGGCATACTCGTTCTGAAAAAACGTAGTGTACGTCTGCATACGTCCAAAACTAGCTGGAATTGATTTTGAAGATTTAGCAAAATCATCTCAATGTTTTCGTCGTTTGTTTTATCACCATTGAAACGGTTAAACCAGAACGGTTAGCAGATAATGATAGCTATAATGTTTAATTATTGTGGTTTTAATGACATCAATAACGTCAAATAAATGAGATCAAATTAAATAAAAGCAGCAGAGAGGAACGGACAGAATAGGTTTTACACAGTATGGTATTAATATTAATCTTTCAGTAAATAATGTTTCTTACAGTAATTTTTTTTCTGATTGTACCTCGGCATACGGCTGCAGTTTATGACTATGTTCCCAAAACGAAGGCCCAATGCGACAACGCTCGTAAGTATTTTACCAAATAAAGTGAAGTAATATTTTAACCCTTTAATGCCCAGAGTAATAATTTTAACCCTTTAATCATATGAGATACAACAGGATGATCTATCAAATCTGACTTGAAACTAGTCTATTCTAGTGACAGGATCTTTAAACTGCTTTTCTGAAATTTTCTGTCCTACTGCTACATAGGTAACAAAATCTATGCTTAATTAAGCAATGTGTAAATTTGACTTTTTTCATCGCAAAAGTAGTATTTTCTTTGTGGTCACAGTGTGCCACAAAAGTCGTATTTTTCGGCAGTCTGTTTCTTGTGCATCAGATACAGCGTTTAATGTAGTTTATTTCCAGCTTTCAACTATGGGAGTGGCGCTGTTGCTGTGTTGATACTCTAGGGTGAGGTACATATTATGCCTGAGCAACGGCGCAGAATTTTCACAAACTTTCAACTTTGAGCGCTCATAACGTGAAAACGGCGCGCCTAGACCCGTAATCCACTGATAATGTTTTGTTTACCATTTATATCGAATGGTGGTTCTACGATCTCTCTACAACGCAGGTAGCCCGAGCCATGGCTAGAAAACTATAAGTTGTCACAATGAGTCTGTTTGTTTACCCAGTGATACTCTGGGCATTGAAGAATAAATAGTTTCAGACCATGAGTCTTCTAAATTTGTTGAATGAAAATGATATTTTTCACTTTTATTTAGACGCCGTAGATGGCTCCAGTCCTTTTTTCAGCTGTTATGCGTATAAAGCGCGTAAAACGTTAATTTCGAAACTAGTAGTAGTAAACTCAAGAATTTCTGCAATTGTAACATAAACTTTGGGTCAATAGTTTCACATGATCACTTCAGCTATATGCCACAAAATTTAGACCCATTTTTAACTGACATCTTGTCACCGTTCAGTATTATAGGTTAATACGGAACAGTAGGTGACTCAAGAAGACTGTTACAGGTTAAGTAAACTGGAAGTCAAGTGTTTGTCAAGTTTAAGTGTACAATAAAAATAAATCAAAATTATTGGTTAATTAATAAATCCTCATCATTATGACTCTTCTTCTAACTTTGCTTCAGCTAATCAAAAAATATCCATAAAGCCAGTATTCGTGCAAGTTACGGAAAATCCGTCCCGACCTACGTACCCGGACAGTATTCCGTCGCCAACCGGAAATAACAGCGAATACTTCGGCTACTCACAGTGTTGCGGTTATGACCGCAATATTGTCGACTGTCGGTTCATAGTGGCCGTAAAGAAACAACCGCGAATGGAAGGTCCCAACCCGTTTGGTGATTTGGACGAGCTGACAGATTGGGACGAAACTGATCTTATTGATGATGGCAGTGGGGTTATGCGAGCCACTGGAGACTTTATTCAGTAAGGCTGGTTTATGTCTCAAAAAGTCTATTTTTGAGGTAATGTCAAGACAAGAAGGGGGGATTCTACAGAAAGAAAGACAGCATCATCATCAGAATGACCCAGGGGGGGATTCGCATCACCCATCTCTGGGTCTGCAGACCAGCACTCTACCGTTGAGCTACTGGGCCGACGATGAGCTGTCGTAAATCCCTTTAAATACTCTAGGGGGCCTATCTTACTTCAGAGTAATATGTATGTAACTGTGGACTTCATTACGTATTGGAGAAACCCAATTTGTTTTTAGGTTGACTGGTTGCATACAAATGTAAAAACTAAGCTATTTTGCAAAAGTCATTTAGTCAAATCAATCAAAGTGAATCCGTCAATTAGCAAGTTCAAGTTTTTCATACTTACGTGCATATGCTTGTGAACAATTATATGCATATTTTTACTTGTTTTTACGCGGCCCCCTCAGGCCGTATATACTATATTCAGATTTTCAGATTCCTACCTTATTCTGGGTAGGTCGAATTTCTAGTGTTAATTAACACTAGAAGGGTAAGTACCTCTCAGCTCTGTCACATATCATGCAACTTGGCGGAACTGCCATGCTCTGAAAATGCCTTAGAATGCAAAAGATCCAGCTCCGGGGCGGAATCAAACCACCAACATTCTGATCATTGATCAGAAGCTTTTTTTAACGCCCCAGAAAGCGGTCGAACACAGCTATGTTCAGATTCGCTTCTTTCTTGTGTTGAAGAATAGTAAGGCTACGAACCATTCTCCAAAACAAGAGTATATCCTATTCGTAGCTATTATGTTATGGTGTATGAATGTTTAGTCTAAATTAGGGCAAGTTGTGAGACCTTGACCTCCGATCCGAGGGTACGGACGCAAGAGTCTCACGTACATATTTGAGTCTAATTTAATTTCAATACCTGACATTTCTTTGTAGATTCTATATATCATAGTCTGGATTGATGCTTCTGGCGAATTGAATTACCTTTTTCATTAGATCTTGGTTTCCAAATAAAAAACTAGTTGTAATGTTGGTGATGTAGTAGTCGGAGCTGCATGTAGTTGTAGTCGTTTTTGTACATAGTCCTGTGTACGTTGCTGGTGTTATTTTCGAAGTTGTAGTTGTTGTTGCTGTTGTAGTTGGAGCTTTATTGTTGCTTGTGTTATAATTGGAGCTGTAGGTAGTTGTAGTAGCTGTTGTACATTGTTGGTCTTGTGTGAGTTACTGGTGTTGTTGTGTAGTTGTAGCCGTTTTGTTAGAATCGCGTTGCTGCAATTCCTTGAGTTACTGTAGTAGTCATTTCGTTGCCAAATCTGTTTCTGTCTTCCTATCGACTTACGCTGAGTTGCCTGTCGGTTGGTTGTAAAGCAGCGTTTGACAACATTGTGGGCAGTTTTCTTCGACTTAGAGTACATTTTTTTGTACCAGACAGTGTGCTTCTTGAAAGTTTTGACTTTTAATTTAGTTGACGGCTGTCGAGATTGGATGGGCTTATCTGACAGCTCAAGATTATTTCATTTCATCATGATTAACTTTTACTCCGCCTTCGTGAAACACTTGCTTGCATTTGGGATCAGCGAACAACTTGACTCACTGGTTTATACTTACCCCTTACGAACTACTTTCATCTGGCTGCTCAAGTTTGCAACTCATTTGCAAAATTCGCCTGATCAGGGTTTCATACGCATATATAGTCTTCAAACAGCACTTTACCGACACATTACCGTAGATTAGACAACCGATTAATCGCTAAATTAGGCTGTAATTCTTTTCGCCTGACCTCAACTGTGATTTCAAGCAGCTCACTGATCTATTAATCTTTAAACCCATTTTTCCTGTTGGGCCACTGCCCAACAGGTCTTTAAAATTTTGATTCTGGTATCTTTAACACTGTTCTAGCGTTAAAGTGTTTATGTGCGGAGTGTGTTTTACACATCTTCTGTCTTAGATGTGCATCTGTCACACTAAAATGCCTTGTAGTTTTACTATGTTGTTGAGATCGGGGCGATTGTTGAGAAGTAATTCGAAATGCAAAAGACTGCCAAAAAGTGAATCGAACCCATGACCTCATGGTTGAGAATCTATCAAACTAACCACTCGACCACAGAGATCACAGAGTCCCTAGACTTTACTAAAAGTACATTAGGATATTATTAATAGGATATAAAATATCCTAAGCAAATTGATAACAATAAATATAATAATCAAGTTCCAAAAACAGTTATCCTAACATCAAGTTCCAAAAACAGTTATCCTAACACGGCACATAAATCCTTATTTGCAAAATCGTAAAATTTAGGACTTAGGACTGAAAAATTTTGTGAAACGTTGGCCCAGGTTCACAGCGTTAAAATTCTCGTACCTAAAATATTCAACGACAACTAAACGTTCTTGCTCTGTGGTCTCCGTGGCGCAGAGTACTAGCGCATTGGTTTCTTAACCAAAAGTTTGCTGGATCGAGCCCAGCCGGAGACACCTTTTTTTACATTTCACACAATATTCGTTAAGTCGATTTGCTGTTAACTAATTGCAGCAATAACTTATTTTACGTCTTGATCCTGTATCTATTGTGCACTTTGTACAAACTTTGTTAAAATAGCTAAAGAAGATGTTTTGTATGGAAGATAAATCAAGTAAGTAAAATAATGCTGTAGCTGGCCCAACAGGTTTACGATGGCCTCTGGCCAATGTGCTTAAAAATAAATGCTTGATGCTTACTGAATGCTTTTGCCGCAGATTGGGCTTGTTTGAACTGATGACCGGTTTTTCATTTTCAGCCTTTTCCAGTTCAATGAAGCCATTGAGTGCCTCTGATGGGTAGCTGTATTTGACGATTTGGTGGTTGTATTTGCACTTTTCCCCTTTTTCCTGTTGCGCCACAGCGCAACAGGTACTTTATACTTGGTTTGTATAGAATTTGCAGAATCTTTAAATAGACAAACTTACCTGTAATTTCCGGTAGGTCGACTTTCCAGTGTTAAATAATACTGTAAGGCCTTCCTTACCACTGTTAAATAACAGGGAAGGCCTACCCGCCCAGTGTTAGTAAATAACACTAGAAAAGCAGTTCCTCTCAGAATACTCAGAATGCAAAAGTTGAGAACCGGTGGGGACTCGAACCCCCAATCTTGTGACTTGGAATCTGATGCTCAGCAAATGCTTAACACATTACCACCTGAGCCAACCGGTCTTGACTGTCGAAGATGTTAGTTATACTAATGTCAAAAAGTTTCTTCTTGAGACGTTATTCATATATTTTAAATTTCTATGTTAACAGTATGACAAAGATGGCCTGTATCGATACACTGTATCGATAGTAGACGGACGGTATAATGAAATTTTCTGCTTCACTTAATCGTACTAAAAGTTTTTTGAAACGATCATATCTGTAACTCGGTGGCCGAGTGGTACGATTCTTGCTTCGGATGCGACAGGTCCACGGTTCAAATCCCGGGTGATAAGAAGTTTTATGTTTTTTCAAGTCAAACTTTTGCGAAAAATAGTACAACTTAATTTTTTCTGTCTAGAAACTTTCAATTGTAGACTTTTGGACATTGCAAAGTCCAAACCTTCTTTATGATTTTTCAAAGTTTTGTAAAACCATTTTTCACAGAATTTTGAAGAAAACTGGTTGAATAAATATTTGGAGACTATATTGTTTATTTCAATACCACATAACAATACAAGAATAAATATCACAGAAGGTAACAAAAAGCATAAATATATATATTTTTTATCAATTCATATATAAAGAATACATATTCGCTAAAGTCAAATACCAAAACACATTATTTTACTTGATAGTTTTTGTACAAAACAAAGGAGAAAAGAGACGCATTTTTCTAATTTTATTGTAAAATAGCTGTGTAACTTTTAGGAATAAGATTTGTCAAATTTAAAAAAGATTCCTTTAAAACTGCAAAACTTAAAAAGCTACAAAAAAATCACTTGCCCACATTTGAGAGAAAAAAAGAAAAAAGGATTAACACCTATATGTAAATAAATATTTTATACTATATACTATATATTTTTTATTTTATTTTATAAATAGCTGCACACCAGGTAGCTCTTTATTAAAAAACAAAAGCCCACTGAGATTTTTGTTACAAGCGTTTTTAAAGCCAAGCAAAGTCATAACATGAAAAGTTATGGGAAAAGTAATTCAGCAAATGTTTTGAAATAATAATTCCTGATATGCCCGCCCTTAAATTAAACGTCCTCGTTTTGCAACAAAGTCAGTGGTTAATTTAGATGTCCCGAATGTCCGTTATGTCAGGCAAAAAAAACAGTAATAGGGGTAATACTGTAAGCAAAAATAAGTGGTCCAGCGATCGGGTCGTGATTAAAATGAGGATAAATATAGAATAAAACCAATACATGATTCGCGATTAACATAGTAACGTGTTTTGCAGTTAGCCGGCGATTGGAGGGGGGGAATGAGTCTGATTGCATTGCCGCAAATGGACGTTGGGCTAATTCTGGTAGGCGTCTAGAATGTAATTTGTAGTTGGATCGTCGGGTCGGTATGGTTGCTTGTACGGTGACGCCAATATGCCTCGATCGCAGAGTCGCAGTTGGGGTAGACAACGCTCCCACGATTTTAGGAGCTCCGTGACGCCTTGAGCGTTGACGTGAAGCGCATCCCGATAGTAGAGCGATTTATTGCGCCGTTGTCGGTACGAAAAGGATTTCGAAGCAGGGACTCAACATCCATGTAGGTTATTTCAGCCTTGCGGCATCGTCTTCGCAGCCAGTCCTTGAAAGTGACCAGCGCGTCGGACGTGTACCTTGTGGTGGGTAAAGGTGCTGACCAAAAAACGGTGTCTTTGCGATGCGCCTGATACCCGAACACGCTTTCGATGTTAGCTTTAGCAACGTCGGGCTGTGTTGACATATCATTAATTCCGACGTGTATGACCACATTGCGGAATTGGTCGACGTTGACACGATCCAGCAGGTCGCCAATGTGTTGAATTTTGCAACCGCTTTTGACTATTACCAGTCCCGACTCTACCCACATCAGGTGTTTCAAGATAGAATCGCTGATGATTAGCGTACCGTACGGTGGCTCGTTTTCGGCTATTTTCTGGTTATGCAACCAGTCATGAAGATTTACGGTCGACGTTTTGTTCATCTTCACTGCAATTCGGTCCTCTCTGAGATGGTTTCTGCCTGGGTAGCGGGTCAGTGACCTTCTGAGTTTTCCCGCCCGATCTCCCGTTGTCCAGAAATAGTCGTCGTGATGTTTTGGTTTGACGAAAAGAGGAATGACATCATCGTCTAGAGCCCTTCGGAACTGTCCCCTTTGTTCACCGCACATAACCCATATAGATTGGCGAACCTTGTGTTTCGAGGCCAACCAATCCGCTGGGTGGAACGCTTTTTTTGGGTGTGGCGGTAAAATTTCCGCCAATAGCGAGGGTTGACGTAAATAACGCTCTCGTGCTAGCCGTTCGATCGACTCGGGATGGCCAATTTGCCTGGCTTGCACCATATAGAACAGCTGGTCGACATTGTATAAGTTATTTTCGAAACGCACGTAAGCTCTGGGATTTGCTGGGCAGAGCACATTGGAATGTCCAATTATATGATATTGGCGCTGACCAGCGGTTAGTATTGCTAGAAGAGGCATAGTTCAATTTCTGAATTATACTATATTGTCAAAAACGGAGCTAGTTCTACTTTCGAGGCTACCACGAACACCAGAGGCGGCTACCAGAGAGCGGAGCGGGGGGGGGGTATTAGATACAAGAGCCATGAAACCGTAGAAAATAATTAGAAATTAGGTAACTGTGGAAACCGCTAAATACGAAGGCGTATATAGCTAATGCACCTATGTGAATTATAGTACAATTATTAGTTATTAGTTAATTAAATAAGTATACTGCTACAAGATTAACATAAGATCAAGGGCTGTTAGTGTCGTTGGCGCAAAAAGTAGCGGCTTTTATTAGTCTGCCGCTGATCTTTTTCGAGTTTTCTCCCGGGGGGTGTCGCTGGAGATTGCACATGATTGGTTCTTTTGCTGGAGAGTTGCGCTGTTGTTGTAACTTCGTCTGAAGATGTTGTTAGAGGTGGTGGGACGTCGGTTTCTGCTGAGCGGTGGCCCGCTTGCCCAATTCCCTTCCTGGCTGGTACATCTGCATGGCCCGACGTGCTTTCTTGAGCAGGTAACGGGAACGATCGCTCCGATCTTGACTGTTTCAGGTTGTCCACGTGGTGCCACACCAGTTTGGACCTAGTTTTTATCAGTGATTGTAGTAGAGCTGTTTTCCGGTCATCTGATATTTTGATTACCCGGTAAGGGCCAACAAATTTTGGGGCGAGCTTTGGCGTTAATCATTTTTTCAGGACAGGTGTACGGCGTAGGTAAACCCTGTCCGAAACTTGCAGTGTAGAAGGGTTAGCTTTCTTGTCATAGGCAGCTTTGTAGTGTTCTTGGGCGTTGTCCAAGTTTCTTCGTGCGATTTCCCAAATGTCTGCAAGTTTATTCGGCAGAGTCGCTTTGTTGTCGGCGTTTCGGGCTGCGGCAGTCGAGCTTCTCGGAGCTGCAGGTTGTAGTGGGAGCACCGGATCGCGTCCAAACAGGAGGAAGAAGGGCGTTTCTCCCGTTGATGAGTGGATTGTAGAGCGATACGCAAAAAGCGCTAGTGACAGCCATTCGTCCCAGTCGGACTGATTTTCATTGACATACATGGACAGCATTTTTGTGAGTTCCTGATTAAGTCGTTCGCAGACGCCGTTCGTTTGTGGGCGGTATGGAGAGGTATTGATCTTGTCAATCTGAAAAATTTGATTCACTTCCATGACTACGTCGGCTAAAAAACACCTGCCACAGTCAGAAAGTATTTCCTGAGGCGCGGAGTAGCGGCATATGATTTCATTGACAATTGACTTCGCAACTGTAGCAGCTTTGGCGTTTGGTATGGCAACCGCTTCGGGGTATTTGGTGAACGTATCAATCATCGACAGGATGTAGCGGTTACCCGAGGTAGAAGGTGGCAACGGACTTTCAATGTCTACGGCTATGCGAACACACGGGCCTTTTGGTGTTATGGGTTGCAGAGGTGACTTTGGGTCCTTCAAGTGTCATTTGAATCGTGAACACTTGTCGCATGCTTGGCACTATTGTAGCGTGTCTTTTCTCATTTTTGGCCAGTGATATTGGTTGGCCATTTTCTGATACGTTTTTGGAAATCCCGCGTGACCCGATATTGGACAGTCATGACAGATCCATAGAATTTGTTCGCGCATGCACTCGGGCACAACGAGAAGCGTGCGTTCCGCGTGGCGCCGATTGGTTTTTAAGATCCTGTATAGTGTTCCATCGAACAGCGCAAAGTGTTCGGCTGCTTTTTCTACTTTTTTGCTTCGTAGGGTTTCTCTGGCAGTTCGCCGGTTTCTAGAAACTTAATAATTGGTTGCAACTGGGTGTCTTGTCGCTACTTAGTTGACACGTCTTGTATACCTTCGGATACCGTAGCTAGGATGGAGATGCGCGAAAGTGCGTCGGCATTGGTGTTTGCTTTACCCGGCTTATGGCGAATTTCAATGTCATGTTCCTGTAAGGCTATGCACCAACGAGCGATACGAGAGGATGGGTTCTTAAAGCTGAGCAGCCATTTCAGGGCAATACAATCGGTTTTCACTATAAACTTCCGCCCGTAGAGATAGCATCGGAAGTGGTCTATCCCGTTAACGATTGCCAGTGCTTCTTTTTCAACCGTAGAATAATTTTTTTCATTTGGCTTCAGCACTCGTGATGCACATGCGATAAGGTGCTCGCC
Source organism: Trissonchulus sp. WLG1_4 (assembly GCA_030248245.1). Classification (NCBI taxonomy): domain Eukaryota; kingdom Metazoa; phylum Nematoda; class Enoplea; order Enoplida; family Ironidae; genus Trissonchulus; species Trissonchulus sp. WLG1_4. The sequence goes on along the minus strand of JASANF010020802.1, from coordinate 38,006 downwards.
ATCGTCGTGTTCTTGGCCCAGAACGGCACCGACCGCTAAATCACCAGCATCACATTCCAAAACAAATGGCTTTTTGAAATTAGGGTACGCCAATATTGGTGGGGTTGTCAATTTTTGCACCAACGTGTTGAAAGCTTGTTGACACTTGGACGACCAATTGAAACTTTGTCTCTTCAGCAAATTAGTTAGTGGAGAAGCTATGTCGGCAAATCTGTGTACAAATCGTCGATAGTAAATCGCTAAGCCGAGAAACTGTCGTAGCTCCGTCACGTTGGTTGGCACAGGGTATTTACATATTGCTTCAGTTTTTGCCGGATCGGGTTTGATGCCGTTTTTTGATACTACATGACCTAAATACGAAACTTCCGATCTTCCAAAAAAGCACTTCTTGGGTTTAAGTTTTAAGCCATGTTGTTGTAGCCTGCGAAGTACTGCTTCAATGTCCTTTATATGGTCTTCAAACGTTCTGGAGAAAACTAAGATGTCGTCAATGTAGATAAGGCATTGCTGCCAGTTTAGTCCGCTAAGAGCTATTTCCATTAGCCGCTGGAAGGTGGCTGGTGCATTGCAAAGGCCAAACGGAAGGACCGTGAACTCAAATAGACCCCAATGTGACGTAAAAGCAGTTTTTTCTTGAGAAGCTGGATCCATAGGGATTTGCCAGTAACCACTCGCAAGATCTAGGCTGGAGAAAAACTGGGCTTCTCCGAGGGTGTCTAGGAGGTCATCGATACGGGGTAACGGAAATGAGTCCTTTTTTGTAACAGCGTTCAAACGGCGATAGTCTACGCAGAATCGGTCGGATCCGTCCTTTTTCTTGACGATAACAATAGGGCTTGCCCATGGGCTGGTGGATTTGGTAATTAACCCTCGTTTTTCCATATTATCGATATACTGCTTCAGGGTTTCTCTTTGAGCAACAGAAACTCGGTAGGGCAACTGCTTCAGTGGAGGGGTCTCCCCTGTGTCCATTTTGTGTTGAACTAAGGTTGTTCGTCCTAAGTCATCATCACTGAGAGAAAACACGTCCGAGTAACGTCTCAGTAATGTAAGCAGCGTATACTTTTGCAGTTCGTTCAGATTAGATTGATCGAGGTCAAGCTGTTGGCTGATGTCGATGCTCACCAGGGTGTTAGTTGATTTGACTCCTGGTGATGTCAAAGGGCAAACAATGTCTTCTGGTTGGAGGTAATTCCCATACCCGACTTTTATTCCTTCGGGCAAGGTCACTGGTACTGTAGTTGGATTGATTAAGCGAACAGGTAGTCCAGAACCGTCAGAATGGTAGGCGGTTGCTAGAGTCTTGCCACCAAAAAGACATTTGTTGTCCGGGAATTCAATTTCGCTGCTGTCGATAAGAATTTCATTTGCCGCCGGTTTCATTTTTGTAAAACCTGGTAAAACAACTTCAGTGCGGGGATGCACGGTCGCAGAGGAAGCCAAATATACCGGAATCAATTCCGTGGAAGCCTGTCTCGCAGAGCTGGCAGGACTCTTTTTGTCGTACTGGATCACGGGTATTCCAAGCACGTTGACGGTGTTGTTGGTGAAATCAAAGCTAATTCTTCCGGTCTTTCGAAGAACGTCGCGCCCAATAAGCAGCTAGTACTGGCAATTTTTCATGACCACAAGAGGTTGCCCGTCGATTTTTGCGGAACCTAGTTGTATGGTCGCACAGTAAAAGCCTAGTATCAATAGTTGGTGCCCTGACAGCGACTTTGCCTTTCTGTGCGTATTTTTAAGCGAGTCGAGCGAAGTGTATTTTATGGCTTGTTCCTTGCTAATAAGAGTGACGTCACTGCCAGTATCAATCATTGCATGAATCGGGGTTCCGTTAACTTTCACTGTTGCGAAGCATGGCTCTTCGGACCCTGACGTGCCAGCAATTATCGGAGGCCATGTGACCTGGATGTTATTTGGCTTCGGATGTGATAGAGTTTCCACATTGGTTTCGAACATGCTAAGCAAGGTATCCTGCGTATTATCGGCAAAATCTTCGCCCCCTTCTGTGTCATCTTCTGGATTATCTCGACAGCGTCGATAAATCTTCTAAGCAAGAAGGTAGTACAGAATATAGAGCAAGATTAACACACAACCAACCATCACCACCAGGTTGATTAACAGTTGCAGCGGTCCCTTCAGTAACTGACTGAGCAGGTCACCTGCGCCATGGCCTAGTCCTTCAGCGGCGTGTCCGATTCCGCTACCTAGGCCAGAAGCGGCGTCTCCAAGAGCTTCTCCTGCAGCAATTATGATGTTACCTGATCCTTTCTCGGTACCAGCAATCGTATACAACGGCGGGGTCAATGGAAAGTCCTGCTGTATAGTTGGGCAATTTTTCAAGGTGTTTCTCTACGGCAAGTAGTCGAGAGTAACGCGTACGCAACATTCCCACCGACGTCACGATTCCTGCTAAACTGCTATGGTAAAGCGCAGGGGCGCTGAATACGAACGGCTTTTCTTTTGGGTGTGAGCCATAAGCTAAACTGATTTCTTGCACATTCGCCGGTCCATCAGCTGAAAACCATCGATGGTCGTTGCGAAAAATTCCATGAATGTTATGCTCGCAGGGGAGTGTCGGAGATGATGGTATTATATCGGTGGAACCAGGGATGACAAACCGGACTGTTCCGTTGAATTCGACGGGTAGCATTTCATAGCATTCGCCATTAGCTTTGTAGTCCCAAAATATTTTGTCAGGTTTTAATTGTTTACATTGCCAAATCATCAAAACCTCGCCGGCGACGCTAGCGTGGATATCCGTTCGGTTAAGCAGAATTCTGGCTCCAAGAGTGGGGTCGATGCGTATAAACTAGTGAATCAGCAGTAGCTGACGTTCGGCTAAGCTGCAGATGCCATACATCCCGAAAATTTGCGAGCTCTAGCTTGATCATCTTGTCTTCTAGGTACTGTAATTTGCTATTCACAGGGTCACTTTCTTCGTTTGGATTATCTGTTGGCTCATGGTGTTTTGGAAAGAAATGATCTTTAGTTCGTTGTGACGTTTGCTTTTTTGTGTCGGCTGGTCTTTGATGGTACCGAAAATTTCCTTTCTTCTTTGTGACTATCTTCAATGCTGGTCCTTGGTCACTTAGAACCGTGCCTTCCGGTAGACACTGCGAGGAGCTTCTGCCTTTTATGGTAAATGCAGTTTGGAGGGTGGGGATTAGGATGTGGTCACCAGACGCTTCTGCCTTGAACGTCCCTTTTGCTTCATAACGGCAAAAGGAAGAACTGTTGAAGGGCAGCCAAATAATCGTACCATCAGATTTCACGCATTGCCCGGACATTGGATTGCAACTGCCAATGTCGCCCAAGTCGCTGGTGAGGACTGTATTGTCAATAGTTGCCACGGTACCAAACTCAAGGAGTAGGTTTGTGATGCGGTTACAGTAGTCATAACAGCACCACCGGTATGCTACCGACAGTGGCTTTCCAGTTGACCAAACCGTCGTACTGTGGTTGACAAGTGGCTGATTCTCCCAATGCTTGCTCTTAATAACCGCTCGGCATTTGTCCGGCGATATTGCTTTTACTTCTGTTGTGTCAGCGACAACGCCTTTTTCACCAAAAAAGCCGAATTTGGTGCATACAGTTTTGGTATACAATTGACATTTCCATGCATTGGAGGTTTGTGGTGTTGTTTTGGGAACAAATAGTTGCACTCGTACTGTCGTTAGTTCGGTGGCTGTCGGAGGAGTACAGCTGGTCATACGTGGGATTGCCACAGGGTATCCGCTCCTCGAGTTCCCGCAGAGTTGGACATAACTAAGCCCGTAGATGGGGAGGAACAAAGATGAACAGACTAGCATAATCAACGACAGAACGCTGTTGATAACAAACGGTTTTTTTGGAAGTGCGCCCGATTGAACATTCGCTACTAGGCTCGTGTGACGTTGTTCTTCGTCTTTAAACACATGATCCTTGAGATTGGTTAGTTCTTGCTGCAGAAGTTTTAAATCGTCATAGTAGTCGGCCGTGTTATGCTCTTTGCCGCCGTCGTCATCCTGGAATACTGCGTTCGATGTCGCTGTTCTTCGCGAATTCCTGGCCGAAGCTTGTTTCAGTCGTGGGCAGTTTCGCTTAATATGCCCGTGCTGGCCGCAGTTAAAGCAAGGGCCCTTTTGCTTTTGCGGTTGCCAGGCGTCAAAGCGATTGGGAACTGCGGTATTTTCTTTTTTTCGCTGTCGAGCCTCAAAAAACCTTCAAGCCGTCGTTCCAACCGCTGCAGGCGGTCCTCCATCGTAGGCTGGGTTTTTGAAATCGCGGCGACAGTGGCTGTCGGTGGCGCCGTTATGTTACTGACCATTGGCGGCGATCTTTTCAATTCGGCCATTTGTTCTTGGGTTGTCTTTTGTAGCTTGATTACTTCTCGCAGTAGCGATTCGTTTGCAGCTTCTTCTGTCCCAAATGCCCCTCGAAGGAGCTGGCTTTGCGCTTCTTCCTTTTCAGTTATTGCCAGCGCGTCCTTGAATGTCGCCGGGTTTTTCGACATCACGGCTTTGCAGATTTTTGGGTCCAGACCAAGAATAAAAAATTCTTTTGCTGGTTGGTCACGAGCAGTTGCGTCCATTGCTGGATAAGCTCCGCGAGCAAATTTTTTTATGTCCCGCGCGTATGAGCTGACTGTTTCGCCTACACGGTGTCGTCTCGTTCGTAGGGCTATGACGTTGACTCTTTCATTTTCGGGTGGGTCTAGGCGCTTGTGTAATTTTGCTACAAGTCGACCGTAGTTGCTTTTGGTTTCGTTGTCAAGTTCGCGGTAGTGTTCCAGAGCACTGTCACGCAAAAATGTTGGGAGTCGTCGCAATTTTGATTCTGGCCAATTTTGGCCGGTGGCGATTAGTTCGAATAACTCATACCACTCTTGGAAACTCAAGCCTAGACCACAGTCTCCCGAAAACAGTGGTATAGTTGTCATCGGTTCTGAATCCTCGCGTAGCTGGGAGATTTCGGATTCTACCCTCTGGGCGGCAGACGTCTCTTCCTGGATTCGACGGTGGGCTTCTTGTAAGAGTTGCAAGGTTGCCTCTTGACTCTGGACTTGGCGGTTCAGTGCGCGTGCGTCTCGATTGGTAATCGGTGGGTCCATGCTTGGTGGGGGGGTATTAGTGTACCTTGCGGCGATAGATAACTGTTACACAAAATACAATTCCTGTGGCATAAAAAAATATAACAAAGATAACCTTACGGTAAAACAATGCACCTTGCGGTAAGCCACAGTATACCTTGCGGTAAGCCAAGAAGTATTGACGTAGACATGTTGTCACTTTATACGTTTTAGCCTTTACTACAGCTATGCCTTGCGGCTTTGATTGACAACTTGACCTTGCGGTTTCTTGGCTCTTGTAACAGTTACACCTTGCGGTTTACCCTAGTATGCGAGGTATCTAGGGGGGGCTGTGACGGATTCAGTTTCGGTCTTATGGGGGGGTGAGCGTACGTTAGAGTAACCGGAGGGTTCGATTCCTTATTCGCGCTGAGTACCTGGATTTACTTGCTTTGCAGCTATTCCAGTCTTACCTAAAGCTAGGCTTAAACTTTGCAGTTATTTTGCTGTACCAGACCCTGAACTTTGCTGTTCTTAAAACTTTGCAGTTTGTAATCTGGTTTCTCGCCGCAGAACTTTGCAGTTCTTAGCCTGGAGCTTTACCGTAGAACTTTGCAGTTCTTGGTATGAGGTTTCACCGTAGAACTTTGCAGTTCTTACTCTTGGTTTTGTACTGTGGAACTTTGCAGTTCTTGGTCTGTACTTTGCAGTACTTTGGAAAAAAAAGGCGTAACAGGTAACTGGCAGGTAAGTACACAATCAGCCTTGGCAAAAAAAGGCTATGGCTAGACAGGCAAGCTTGGCAGCTCTGCTACCATGTCAGCTGCACACCAGGTAGCTCTTTATTAAAAAACAAAAGCCCACTGAGATTTTTGTTACAAGCGTTTTTAAAGCCAAGCAAAGTCATAACATGAAAAGTTATGGGAAAAGTAATAATGTTATGGGAAAAGTAATAATGTAATAATGCAAATGTTTTGGAATAATAATTCCTGATATAATACAAAATTTATGAAGTCAGCTACTAACGAAATATTTGTATAAGTAAAATTATGCAAAGGAAAATTTTGTCAAATAAAAGAAATTAGTTGCAGAAATTTATTTTGTATATTCTGTACGACTGGAAAAATTGGTTTTTCCATGTGATTTGATCCGTGACTCGTTTTTATTATAATTTTGTTCGAGACTTTTGATTGGTTACTGTTTTATATGTTTTTATATTTTTCTTAATAAAAATTTACCAATCAGTAACAGGCACGCCAGGATTTATGCAAATTAGTTGCCTTCTTTGTTTTAGAAAGGTTGCGCATTCAGTCTTCCGAAATTTTTTGACGAATTAAATTTGCGTTCCGTCCCCATTTATCGTTACCATTATTTTTTCTTTTGCTTCCCCATTTTTACATTTGTTTATTATTGTTTCCTTTTCTAAATGCTCCATTAACTTATTCCTCTCCCTCCGTTCTATCCTAGATTTTCTCGTCATCCTCTTATCATTATTTATTCCGTACGTTTTTATCCATTGTGTATTTGGGTAGGCAACCAGTTAGGTTGTGCAACGTTTTTATATGATCTTGTATGTAGTTGTTTGTTTGGAATTTTTTGTTTTCTCACCTGTCCACTAGAGTATCTTTTGCTTGTTTTTTGTGTAAAACCCGCTATCTACCTATTTTGTAGAAAGGTATATATTTTCCAGTTTCACTTTTTCTTATTTTTTTGTCCTTTTTTTTAACCTTGGCTATGAAGTTTGGTTAGAAAATATGACATAGGTTTTCCTGTTTGGGTGTACCTTGTCTGTTGTGTGTATGTATGTGAGTATGTTTGACTTTGAAAATTTATCAGCTTTTGTCCTAAGACAGGCTTTTAGCTACTCAGCAGTAAATGTGAGCAGCGCGATGGGCTTAAACCTTTTTTGTCCAAAAATAATGGCCGTGTTTTATATTTCCTGTGGAATATTGACACTAAAACCTCACAATGTAACCACTTCTCACTCAGCAGAAGAGCTTGTTCTGGTAAACTTTTGGTTTTGTTACTAAGCGGTTCATTCATATAATCTATTTGAACATTTTTGTCACACTAAAAAAGTTGGTTTTACTTTTTTTCTTGAACCTACTATTTTTGCATTTTAGACCCGTTTCTGGTTCAGAACTGGAAAAGGTTTCACAAGAGTTTGTAATGGGCTACAACTTCACCAAACGAGCCGTTGATGATTTTCTTGAAGATATCAGTGACGGGACGCGCACAGCTACGGTTAAAGTTCTACTGAAGAAACAACCATTAGGGTTTGAAAAAATTTATGCTCAGTGTTTCAAGCTGGAGCTTAAAGGCGACCACGCGCAAAGAGAGGGCGGTCTAGTATCCTTCACTTATCGTTACAATAAAGTTTGTCAAGTTGAAGTTATGCTGGACTATAAATGCGAAATAGTAAAAGACAAAACTGCAGGAACTAAAAGAACAAAAAAGAGAGGTAAAGGAAAACGCAAAAGAAAAGCGAAAAAGCGACGAAAAAACAAAATGAAAAGAACAAAACGGAAACGAAAGGGAAAAAGGCCATTTGACGGAAAACGACCGAAACGGAAAGTCAAAAACAGAAAAACGAAAACACCGAAAAGAGTAAAACGAAAAATAAAAAGACCAAAAAGGACCTGGCAAAAGTTTAAGGGTAATGGCCGAAACAGAACAAAAAAACCGAAAAGGAAACCAACGAATGGCAGGATGAGTAAATGGAAAAGTTACACTCAATCGAAGAAATGAAAAGAAAAGAATAACAATAACTATAAAAAAAAGACAATATTTTCAAAATTAACAAAAAATAAATCATCCATTCGTTTAGTACATAGTGTTGACTGAGCGTGCGACAGTTGGTGATGCAACTAGAGTTATGTACTTGGTCATACTTGTACACATCTACATAGCTACAAATAAAACAATTTGCCCCTAAAAGGGGCAGTGTTCCTCCCCATGTTCCCATTATTAAGGTACGATGTACGAGTATGTACAAAATGTTAGGTTTTGCATAGCATTTCACTCTCAACAAAAAACTTCTGGTAATGTCCGATTGAGACATTAGTGTACTGTTGAGCAACTCGGCTATTGAAATTTTACTTTCAAACAAATTAGGCAGCATCGACTAGCGAGTATTCATATTTACGTAAGATATTGAATTGAATTCCGGTATAAGTACTGCCTTGTGAACAATTGTACCCAAGCAATATACAACACATATGTAATTAAAAAATATAAAAATTTTACTTAGGAAACAGTGTGTAATAGGTATGTACATTATCTGTAATACACTCCTAAATTGGGGGTAGTAATTACTACTTAGCCTTTTAGGTCTTAGTGTCGGCTTGTCTACTTAGGTCTAGTGTCGGGTGTCTAATGTCTAGTGTCTACTGTCTACTTAAGTCTAGTGTCGGCCAGAAACCGAGGGGATTCAGCCGTAGATAGCACAAACCTACAAAGGCACGAACTGCCCGGTTCAGGTCGGCTCGGTTAGGTCAGGGATTGAGTGTCTACCTACATAGGTTGGTTCAGTTCAATTAGTACATAAATCCGAATGTAACAGAGCAAGCCAGAACCAAGTTCTAGAGTTCGCATTGGGTTGGGTTGACCTTGTACCTTCTCTAGAAGGAACAAAAATGAAGACAGGACTGTAGTATAGTCAGCAAGACAGTAGTACATGCCACATGTCGACGTAAGTATATACTAGTACAGTTCTTGTAATTACAAAATTTTAAGCCTGTTGCAAAACACTACATTTTTTGACATAACTGTTTCTTGTCAGTTCAAATTGTGACGTTTCCGGAAACTGTTGAAAATGAGTCAAGACACAAAATTATATAGTTGCAATCTATAGTTTCCCTACTTTTTCCAATCACCATCAAATAATAGCCCCCAGGTAGGGGTTTCAGTATTTTGCGACCACTTATATGGGGGTTTTATTTGAGACAGGAATTTATGACAGGGGCTTGTTTGCGGAAATGTGGTATTCACTAATGAAAAAAACGGTAAAAAAAGGACTTTTTTTAGAAGAAAAAAAGAAAAGAAAAGAAAAGAAAAAAAGAAAAAAGGAAAAAACCACAGATTTCTTTCATAAATGAATAATGTCAAAAATTTAATATCTGGCTAGTATTTTTCATTCCTCGCTCAGACTTTGTTCTTCAAACTAGGCTTAAATACTTTTATTAAGAGGCTTTCAACGTTAGTTTACACTTACTTCAAATTAGTTTTTAACTGTTTCAGATGAAGAATCATGCCGAAACTTGCTTCTACTATTTAATAACCGTGTCATCAAAGTGTCCGATATTTTTTAAAATGTAGGATTCGTCCTTTGCGCTTCTTGTTGTTCTTGTTTCTGATCCGTTTTATTTTATTACGCCTTTTGTTTCTGAAATCATTTTGGGAACTTCGCCTTTTCTGGTTCCAGTTTTTCTTTTTGCGTCTTTGATTGAACTGTCGATACTTTCTATTCTTTCTTTTCCGACCGACATTTTGCTTTCGTTTAATTTTTCGCCATTCATTTCTGGCTTTTTTTCTACTAACGTCACCCGTTCTGTGACACTTGTATTTTAACAATATTTGCAGACGGCAAACGCTGCTGTAGTCGTAATTAAATTCAATTAGTCCTCCTGTTCTGCCGGTCGGTGGTTTCAGATCAATCTTGAAACTATTGGTGAATAAGTCGTGGCCTTTGTAAGCATTTAAAGCCGTGGACTGCGAATTGGGTCCAACATCTTGGACAAAGTCAGATATCTCTTGCAGAGTGAAATCATACCCATATAGAAACTCTTTAACATGCTTTTCAAAAGATTCTATTCTAGGGTATAAGAAATTTTGAAGGACGTCAGCTGTATTTTCAATAGGTCTGAAAAATAATTATATATATATATATATATATATATATATATATATATATATATATATATATATATATATATATATATATATATATATATATATATATATATATATATATATATAAATATATCCACTTTCAACGGGCTTTTCTGCTGACTGAGTACTGGTTCTGAGTATCAATATTTCACAGGAAATACTAAGAGCGGCCCTTTTTAACAAAAGATTTTTAAGTCTCGCGTCATGCTGAAATTTACTGCGGAGTAGCTGAAACAACAATTATAAAGCTAAATTATATGAATTATATAGAATGTCAAAAACTGAAATAAAGCGGAAGTTTCATGCTAATTATTTAACACTTTTTTTGCTATCAAAAGTCATAGTGGACCTTTTCGCGTAAAAAATTAAAAAATAGATAAAACAAATACTATCTTACTAATTTACTACTTTCATTTGTACTTTTGGTATTCTGATTTGCATCGGACACAAATATGATTGTACCGCTGTGCAGGCAGCCGGATCGGTGCCTCGAAATTTTGTACATATGTATAATACTAAAATTGCTACCTGCATTGTTTCCCAAAGGACTCTATTTTAATAAACTACACGTACTCTATAAAATCTCCAGTGGTGCGAAGTTTTCCTCTCTCTGCTACATCACTTCCAGTCCATGTGACCTCAGCAACTTCGTCGTGACTACTTTCTGGGTTCGTTTTCAACGATATTGTAAAACCACAATCTACGTACCATGGATGTTCACCACAACACTGAGAATATCCAATATAGTGAACTTTGTAGGTGGTTTTGACTGTAGATGGCTCCCAGCTATCTCTATACTGTGGTCTATTTGGGTTTTCCAATACTTGTATTTTCAATGGTCGTATTGATATCTGTTGGTTTGCTATAAGCATTGTAAAATCATAGTAAAAGTACATGCTGGCAAAATATTGTACTTTTGGAAAATTTTATAGATCAGGTGTAAGGATGTTTTCAGTTATCAAAATCTTAATCAGTTCAGTTAATCAGTTAACTGATTAGCTGAAAATTATATCAGTTCAGTTATTAGTTAATTTTGCAAAAAAGTTAATTAGTTCAGTTACAGTTAAGTTATCTGTAACTGATAACTTTAACTGAAAATATTTTCATTTATTTCTCTAAAATTGAGGGTTTCTCTTTCCTTTAATAATGATATTCGTTATTATGACTAAGGATTACGTAGTTTCTACTTAATTACCACTTAGTTAATTGCTAATTATTTATTAGCTAATGAATTACTACAGCTTAAATCAAAATAAAAACCTTTTTTCAACATGGGATCAAAATTTATTTCCATACAAAAACCTTGAATTTCCGTATAAAGATGTGACAAGTAAGTAGTAACTATAAAAGACGTAATCTCCTGAAAGTAACATGTATGATCGCAAAACAATAAACAGAATAGGACAAAGAATAAACCAATAAAACTAAGTAAGTTTTTATGGTTGAAAACAGTAACAGTGTTCAAAAAGAAAATATATCATATTGTGTGCGTCAATGAACGTAAGTACGCACGTACATCAAGTACGCACGTAAATGTATATTTAGATTTTTCGAATGTTCCCACAACCGAACTGAATAGTCAATTTTCAGTTATGCGTAAAAACTGAAAATCAAAAGACGTGTCGACGCATAGCTGAAAATGATAGTTGGTTATTGCGTGTAAAGGCCTATTCACACGAGGGCGCATAGGCGATGAGAGCGCGCATGAGCGGGCGCATGAGCGGGCGCATGAGAGGACACATGAGCGGGCGCATTCTATTTTCACACTGCCTGCTGCATTATTTCACACAATGCACTAGGCAAGTTTGCGTGTGCGCCCGCTTATGCGCCCGCTCTTGCGCCATGGCGTACGCGATGCAATGCACCCCCCCTTAAAACCGTAACTCTTAATGTAACTGAAAACACAATCAGTTAACTGATTTCAAGCAGTTCAGTCACAGTTATGTTAGCTGCTTCTGCAAATTGCGCGGTTAGTTAACAGTTTTTAATTGCTTTTTAAAATAAGAGCAGTTAAGGGGGTAGTGTCGCGAAAGCAGTCGATTTTGCGCGACTATAAAACTTATTGCGTGAAAGATAGGTCATTGTTCTCTATAAATTCTAAAAATATGTTTTAAGGCAAATAACTTCGCTAAGTTTCAGCAAAATTGATGTAGCATACAGTTAGCAGTGAAGTCGCAAATTCGGAAAAATGACGTTTTGTAAACCTATTCACATTCGATAATTTCGTCACAATTATAAAACTTTTTGTTTAGATTCTTCACACAGACTAAAACCACATATGCTCCAGTTTATGCACACAAAGTTTAGTGCAAATTGCTTGAGCGTTTGCGGAGTACTATCTGTTTGGACTGTGAAACTGTGCGTAAACTGTGAAGTACTCACAGCAATAATGATATATTGTAAAAAATCTAGAAGCTTATTTTGAAATATAAAGAAAAACGAACCTTTATTTTTCATATTTCTTATTTGTGACAAAAAATTGTGCGTCAAAACATTACATGTACGTCACAAGTTGGCCAATCTGATATCTGGCTTGATTTTTTTGAACTTTTATGTCTCTATTGTGTGAAGACTGGCTTACAAATGGTGATTGGTTCAGAATATTGGTAGATATTGGTAGTCTAGTGTCTGGTAGTTTTTATTTGACACCATATGGCATTTTACTAGTATCTCAGTGAACGTACAGCTTTCTTTTTGCAACCAATGAGCGAAACTGCTTTGGCGACACTACCACCTTAAGTTAATCAGTTATTATCAGTTAATTGTAACTACTTAACTTTAACTAAAAATGAATTAGTTAGCAGTTAGTTGAAAACATCCGCAACTTAGGTGTAGGTGAACTTTTTTTGGCGCAAACCAACGCATAAAGTCAATCTATTTCTTATGGTTATACCCAACCAACCCTTTTGGATTACCAAAAGAGAAAATCTTTTGAAAAGCAAAAACATGGCGGATAAATGCTGCCTTTTAAGTAAAAACGTCATTTTCCTGCATGTTTTAGACGTATGTTTTGCAAAAAATTCTCTAGTGTTTTATACTGTTAATATTAATTGTACTGTTTTCGTATATTAACTTACGGACATTGTCACACGTCACAAATTCTTTATAATTGTTGTCGAAATTGGACTCTGATGATTTTATTATTAGAAGAACAATGAATGTTATCCGTATTTCATTCATTCTGGAAAAAAATGATATTTTAGTATAAATTATATGCAATTCAAACGTAACGTATATAACAATTAAAATTTGATGTAGTGATGTAATGAAGAAGATGTGACACTAATGTGATGAATTAATCAAAAATAACTGTATTTAAGCTATGCACAAACGTGTTAAATCGGTTTAAATGAAAAATTTAGGAACCATGTTTTGACAGATAATGCCTTATTGACGTTTTTATAAATGCACAACGATCTAACTGTGAATTAGAAAAGCTTTATTTTGTTGTGGTTATTCGGTCTCTAACTGAAACTAATACAAGAAACAAAAATGGTGAGGCGTAACAGTTAAACAGTTAAACATTTCAAAATAACGGCTCGTGGCGCATAACGTTGTTTGTGCGCAAATTGTACATTTTATGACAAAAATGGGCCTTCATTATGCCTGATTCTATGATCTATTGATAATATTCATTCAAGCATACATAAGATGTCTTTTAATGCTTGTGACAGCAAAACTTATTATACAAACGCAAGTGGGCAGTAAAAAACACAAACACAATGACAACAAATATGCTAATTAGGTGCGCACAACACAAAACGCACTGAATACAGACTAAGTGTTATTTGTCACACTGTTGCCCTTACAAACAAGCAGGATTTTCATGCAAACTTTTAAAGTGAATTAATGTTTTTGACACGTACGAACTTTTACAAAGTTTAATCCTGCTGCCAATAAATTTCTGAACACATATAGTTATTCTTGACAGTTTTTAGCAAACTTCGATGTGAAAGCTAAGTGACAACAATTTACGCCTGTAATGCCCGTGACTTTGAACCTCCTGCCATGTTAATACAATATCTTAATTTAAGGTTTATTTCTAAATCTTTTGATTGTCCTCAATTTTGACGGTTTTTGGCCAATTGCAAATCTGAAAAAAGATGTCTCAGATTCTCAGCTCTAACTAAAAAAGCAACTTTTTAAGATTAGCCTGCATATCACATGCGTCAACTTCATGCAAACACTCTGTAAAAAACTAACAAAGGCTAGTTAAAGGTTTGGTATTATATGTATCTACTACTTTAAACTCTAAACAACTGATTCTAAACAACTGTTGCGCATAAACAGGAACATAACATGGACGATGAAGTCACTACCAAGTAGGGCCAAAAACGATATCTTTGCTAAAGTTAAAACTGTTAAGCGCTATAGTTTTAAATAATACCTATTTTACTTTACTCGCCATGTCAAGACAGCAAAGTGGTTTTTACTGCAAAGCAAAGTGGAAGAAAAAGAGCATCTTCATTGACATGACCCAATTGGGATTCGAACCACCCATCTCTGGATCTGCAGATCAGTGCTCTACTATTTAAGCTACTAGGCCAACGCTGAGCTTTCGTAATTTCCTGTAAGTACTCAAACGGGTCTATCTTTACTCCACACTTACTTATACAATGCCGCTTTAGACAATAAGGGGACTAGGTTCCCACTCTAAACTTGCAATTTATTATTTATTCTATTTAATTTATAAGTAAATGAGTTATCGAACGTCTCGCCACGTCAAGACAGCAAGGGGTTTCTTTCAAGACAGCAAGGGGCTTCTTTGAAGACATCAAGGGGGTTCTCTCAAGACTGAAAGGGTGTTTTTTCAAGACAGCAAGGGGGTTCTTTCAAGACAGCAAGGGGTTTTTTTCCAGACAGCAAGGGGGTTCTTTCGAGACAGCAAGAGGGTTTTTTCAAGACAGCAAGGGCGTTGTTTAAAGACAACAAGGAGGTTCTTTCAAGACAGCAACGCTGTTCTTACTGGAAAAAAGTAAGTCATCTTCATCAGGGGATTCGAACCATTGGCCAATGCTGAGCTTTCGTAAAACCCTTTAAGGTGGTAGTTGCGTTTTCGAGGTTTTTGTGATTTCTATGTAAACTTTGCGCCACCAGTACTCAAGTTATAAGTGACGCCTGAGCATAAATTTTTGGGACGTTAATTTATGTATTTTTATTTTTTGTTTTTTTTTGTGTTTTTTTTAGGTTTTCATCAGGGGATTCGAACCATTGGCCAATGCTGAGCTTTTCTCAGTAAAGACAGTAAAAAGGGGGGGGGGGGAAAAAAAAAAAGAAGAGTAGTGGGGGGGGGGGAGTTTTGAAAAAATATTATAATGAAAGGATTTTTTTGTTGAAAAAAAAAAAAAAAGAAAAAAAAAGGAAAAATTAAAAAGATTGTTTCCTAAAAAACTGGTTAATTGTAACGCTGAGCTATGGCTTTTTAAAAAAACACCTAAAAACGCAATTACCCCCTTAAATACTCTCATGGGCTTACTTCACATTTACTTATGCAATGCCGCTTTAGAGAATCAGGAGGCTAGGTTCAGACTCGAAACGTATTAAATATTCTAATTAATTAATTATTATTTAACTAGTTCTGGAACGTTGTAGTTCAATTTGTTAAAAAAATTAAAATACAAAAGGGAACGATCAAGAAATTATTAGTGTAAAAAATACATCGTCCCCTTCCCTCCCCGGATCGGCACTTTTCGGCAAAAAACGACTCATCGCTTTAAATGAAAACATTTCAAAACTCAAGTCAAAACAATTCAAAACTTGTATTCAAAGTTGAACAAAAGCCGATGCTTTTTATATAACCCGATACTTTAACTGTATTTTGATGCATAACTATAGTCAAATGTAATTACAAAACGAAAAGCAATATAAAGTTCTGCGGCCACTAAGGTGGCGGCAGGAAAAGGCTTCGTCGCATTCAGTGTCGGAACTAGGCATGGGCACGTTTACAAAAATCTGTAAATGTTTAAACGCTCGCGTTTACAGATGGTAAAACGCGTTTAAACGTTCAGCCGTTTAAACGGTTAAACAAGTGAGCGCTTAAACACGTTTAAACGTTTAAACGGTTAAAAAAGTGAGCGTTTAAACGCGTATAAACGTTTAAACGGTTAAACAAGTGAGCGTTTAAACGCGTTTAAACGTTTAAATTGTTAAATAAATAAGTGTTTAAACGTTTAAACGGTAGAACAAGTAAGCGTTTAAACGCGTATAAAACGTTTAAACGAAAATACATGCAAGCGTTTAAACGTTTCAACGCGTTTAAACGTTTAAACGTTTAAACGTTTAAAC
This sequence comes from Trissonchulus sp. WLG1_4, assembly GCA_030248245.1. Classification (NCBI taxonomy): domain Eukaryota; kingdom Metazoa; phylum Nematoda; class Enoplea; order Enoplida; family Ironidae; genus Trissonchulus; species Trissonchulus sp. WLG1_4. The sequence goes on along the minus strand of JASANF010020802.1, from coordinate 21,781 downwards.
TTTTAAGGGGGTAGTGTCGCGAAAGCAGTCGATTTTGCGCGACTATCAAACTTTTTCAGTGACAGATAGGTCATTGTTCGTTATATATTTTAAAAATATGTTTTAAGGCAAATATTTTTGCCAAGTTTCAGCAAAATTGATGCAGCATACAGTTGGCAGTGAAGTCGCAAAGTCGGAAAAATGATGTTTTGAAAACCTATTCACATTCGATAATTTCGTCACAATTAAAAAATTTTTTGTTTAGATTTTTTACACAAAATAAAAGCACATATGCTCTAATTTATGCACACGAAATTTAGTGCAAATTGCTTGAGTGGTTGTGGAGTAATGCATGTTTGAACTGTGAAACTGTGCGTAACCTATAAAGTACTCACAGCAATAATGATAATTTGGAAAAAATTTGGACATTAATTTTGAAATCAAAAGAAAAACGAACCTTCATTTTTCATTTTTCTTATTTGTGGCAAAAAATTGTGCGTCAAAACATTACATGTACTTGACAAGCTGGCCAACCTGATATCTGGCTTCATTTTTTGAACTTTTATGTTTCTATTGTGTGATGTCTGGCTCACAAATGGTGATTGGTTAAAAATATTGGCAGATATTGGTAGTCTAGTGCCCGGCAGCATTTATTTGACACCTTATGGCATTTCACTAGTTTCTCAGTGAACGTACAATTTCAAAGCAAAATGTTCTCATTTTGCAGGCTATGAGCAAAACTGCTTTGGCGACACTACCACCTTAAACGTTTAAACGATTAAACGTTTAAACAATTAAACGTTTAAACGCTTAAACGTACTATACGTTAAACGGTTCGAAAACCGCGTTTTTTGGACCCGTAAACGTTTAAACAGTTCCAAACCGTTTAAACGTTTAAACACGTTTAAACGGTTCCCACGCCCATGCCTAATCGAAACCTTTTTGATAGTCCAGGTTGGTTGAACGCTCACTGACTTTGCGAAGCTGGTAATAAATTCACCCAACCAGGGTATGTGACACCAGTTCCAAAGGGTGTGACAAACCGAACCACTGCTCAAAAAGCTTACAAACAGTTTGTGATTGTCATAAAATTGTTTCCAATGTGTCATGTCATTTGTCCAATCTGTCATGGTTGGTGACAAAAAATTATTTCCGTAGGAGCGTACAGGTAGAACTGGGCAGGCAAAATCTGCAAAACTTTTATTGTAGTTACATAGTTGATGTTGGTGACCTCTAATTCTAAGCACTTAGATTGAAAAATAGTGACGACAAAAAGATACAAAGCCGCCATGGGTGTTGTGTAGGGGAACTTACATGAATTTTGATGTGCTTGCCGGTAGTCTTCATACCATTCGATATGATCACGAACTTGTATTGCACCCGGCTCACATTGGGCAAGTTGATTAGCCAGGGTGTAACTTACCACCGGCCTGCGAGAATACGTAACCTTGCCGAAGTTAACGGCGCTACATACCAATCAACGTACACTTGGCTACTGGCTTTGTTTATCATGTTTGCAAAACTTGCATTTTGTCGTACTTATAGTTTGCCGGAATTCATATAAAACAATAGGACTACGTACTCTGTATCTTAAGTTCCTTCAGAGAAGACATTCGTAGTCAGAAAAGCACTTGGTTAAAACGGAACCTTTTTCCTGCTGCGCCACAGCGCAGCAGGCTTCTTTAGAATGAGGTGTCGGAAAAATAACGTGTAACTAAGTTAGTTATGTGTGTGCGTCTTTGAGTGTTTTCATCTGTGTAACTGTGCGGGTCTATGTGAATGTAAGTGTGTGTTTGAAATGTGTCTGCTATGTTCCTGTTGCTAGTCTGTCTACGTGATATATATGTATATTCGTAGCTACCTAGGTACGTAAATACGTAAACAAAACTAGTAGAGAACACACGTACATTTGACAAAAGCTAATTTGCACATTCTTTCATGATTGCCTAGATAAAATGCAAGGCTAGTTGTTACACAATTTTGTATAACTAAGTTTAATAACGTCTCACATATTGCACTATTTGATTGCAGAGTAAACTTGCAGCAAAGTCTCAAACTAAATCACACAGTTCTCATTACGATGTTATCTCATAAAATTCACATACTCTCAAATACGGATCGCAATTATGCAGTGTTATGACAAGTTCTGCTTTACTATTTGTAAATGACATTAGGTGCATTTCATGAAATTGACTATCATTTTTGCCAAAGTAGAAAGTGTGATGTAACAGCTGATACATTGTTTACCAATAAGCAATTGTCAGGGATTTGTGAATGACAGGTGGACTCAGACGTACAAAATGTTAGCATGGGAACAGTCAGTAAGACACGTCACAGATCACACATATATTACTGCAATTATTGCTGTGTATAACATGACCATTTTTTAATCTGGTTCAAACACAGTGATTTTTAATTCGCATGGCACTAGCATGGTTATGCTTATTCTACGACTTTCACTAATATAGCGCACGCAGTACAATACATGAGCACTAGCTACAGCCAACAAGAACAACAATTTGAATTTTATTCTGGAGGATTTACAAGATGTTGTCGATAAATCTTTAGCTGTGAAAGTACTCTTGAAGTAGATTTTCAGAAAGTACGAAAAGAATTATTTGCTGACATGACAAATGCTGGTTGGCTAAACAGTAAATCGGTAGCACAAATGATAACAGACAGAGACCTTAATTTTGGACAATCACATGATTGGCATATTGACTATATATACACAATCATAATATGTCAAATGGCACTATTTAAGAGTTCAACGCTGATGGTACCTAGATGGTGTTTTTTCGTCAAAAATTTTGCGTCTGCAAATGCCTAAAATGCAAATCTGCTGCGCAGCAGATTTTGGTTCACAGAGTGAAAATATATAGCTTTGATATTGCCAAGCCCATTTTGCATTAGGCTTTGCTTGTTAGTGTGAGACTTGGAGACTTGGCTTGGCCTGTAAGAAGTGCGGTCGCGCTTTTACCTCACTGCCAGCTGCCACGACCAAACCTGTAGGGAGCACGTGTTGCGCGGACTATTTAGGGACCGTTGTTCGAGGCGCACGCAGAATTTTTATTGTGTGCTTATTTTTATTATATGCACACGTGCTGTATTTATATTTTAACGTCTAAATATACGGACATCAGGGCCCAATTATATAAACAATTCAACTGCCGTTGAACTCAGAATTGTGCTACTTTCAGATTAGAGCTATTTATTTGTAAATAAAAACTAGAATTTTTTGACGAACTATTTGAATAATAGATACAATAAAACATGCATTTTAAGTACTCTAGTAGCGCTGTATAGAGGCGCTGTACAGAGCATATGACATTTTTCAAGATAATTTCGTGTAACTTAATTGTAAAAAATTAAAGAAATTTGCTAATTTTTGCTAATATTACCCAAACTGCTGTATAACTTCTTGCTAGTAATAATTTGAAAATTTAACGATCAAGTTAAAATAAATGATTCGTCATGTGTTTTCAACGGAGAAATTTGTGATAATCAGTTGATTTCAACGGAAAATTTGTGTATATAAAATTGCTGTTAAAATTGCTTAAAACCTCTGTCGAAAATTTTTAACGGACTTTTATACAATCGAAAGATTTTGAATGGCAGTTGAATAATGTCAATAGCAATGGAAAAATGTTCAACGAAGAATTTTTCAACAGCCGTCGAAGTCAAAGGTCGTTGAACTTTTGCACAAATCACCAAAGATTCAACGGTCGATGAAATTTCAACGGCCGTTAAAATTCTTTAAACAATCGGGCCCAAAACTGACATAAAGGAAACAAAAAATTGTCATTTAAAAAAGTTATGAAAAACTATCTGATATTTTTGACTAAAGCAGGCCTATTTTGGCCAAAAAAACAAAAGCTTTTTAGAATTTGCTCATTTTCTTACATTGTTGGTCGCATTGACCCAAAACCATTGCTCATGCAAAAAATTCTCCACAGTCAAAATAATGACCCTCAAAAGCCCTTTTAAATAGCTGTTTTGAAATTGCAAGTCAAAGTAATAACCAGTTATTTATCTACAGTTATTTTTAATAAACCGTTCCAATTTTCTGCACATCTAAGCATCTGATATTGCTAGTTCTAGTTACAATAAAATGACCATCAAAATGTCGATAGTGTTCAATTGGTCAAAATGCTACTTTCTGTCTAATTGTAAGTAGAATTTTCTCAATACGGGCATATTTTTACTGACCAACATATAAACCAGGTTCCAAAGGTGGGTGATAGTTAAATTTTTCCATATATCACCATGTAGACCTGAGTTTTCACTTTTTGTTGCAGTTCTGTCATTACGGACAAATTTATTGGTTTATTTATTAAACAGTTGAAGGGTTAACCGAACAAGTTCATTCTTTGGTCGATGTATTAAACAGTTACACAGTAGTTAGTATTAAACAGGATTAATTTAGAGATAAGAGCCTAAAGTTGCATCTTCTGCATCTCCGTACCGCCTTCCCTAGCCTATCTATTACTACTAAATTACAATTGTTTCAATGTTTAGTTAGATCAGTGGTTGATTACGGCTGCGAAATTTGAGATTACCTTTTCTGGTCTGACAAAACTTCCATTTTTTTAATAATCAAAGTGACCCAAGCAGAAAAATTTACATCAACTTTTTTAAAAAAATTTGGGGTTAAAAACACGACTTCTACCGTAGCAGCATACAGAGATGTCGAGCAGTACCTTCTTCTGATCAATAGAATTTGTCGCCTTTTTAAATTTTAGTTCAAAATCTTCGTTTGCCTAATTTCTTTAACTAAACAAGCTTATTATGCATTATGCTATTTACATATTAAGAAACACCATATGCGCATTTGGCTTTGCAATTTGGCAGCACTAATACGTTATCTGAACCAGAATTCGTTATGGACTCTTCAATCTGTTTATAATGAAACAAATTGTATTAATACAACAAAGAAAGTTTTTACAAGCAATTATGCTGAAGCTTGGTACTCGGAATTAATTCAACGGCCAAGTTTAGATGTGTATATAAAATTCAAACAAAGTAATCACATTGAATTTTATTTGAAATCATTGAATAACCCAATATTGTGACGTAGTCTCATTAGACTTCGCTTAAGATCTCATGATCTTGAAATTAAAAAAAGAAAGGTGGAATGGACGATCCACACACACTCCCAAGACTCCCAATAACTGAACGCATATGAAAAATATGTTATCTTGATGAAACCAAAAATGAACTTAATTTTCTGTTAATTTGTCCTTGTTTCAACTACTTACAAGTAAACCTTCTTTCAAACTTTTGATAATAACATTTCCCATTCCGAAAACTTTATCAAACTGTTCATGACGACTTGATCATTTTTAATTTATCTAAATTTATACATGCAGCTTTTAATCTTAAAGAAGATCTTTACGTTCGATAAAATAGACTACAAACCATCTTTTCTTTTGTTACTAGTGATTTCTAACACCTTACTAACATGGTTTTTAATTTTTTGTTGAATTTGTTTCTATTGCAAGCGTTCGCTTCTTTTGTTATTATTGGCATAATTTGTCTCATTTTTGGGATTATATGCTGGTAATCCTGTCAATAAACAAACAAGTAAACATGTTTACATGTATTTGATATTTCTCGTATTAATACGCTAAATGTTGGTACGTATGCACACACGAAATATTAGTCACATAATAGTTTTATGACTAATTCTTGACATCAGTAACTTGGCAAAAATTAAAATTTTTTTTTGTCAACTTTTGTCAAAAATGTCAACTTTTGCTGGAACGGGCATATATTCATTTGGCACCCTTTTAGGGCTACTCTTTTTAGGACAAGCGTTTAAAATACGCTCATTTCCAAAATTCGACTTTTTTTACAAAAATTTACAAAAAGTTTGCGCCACAGCTCTGGGTCATAGAATTACCTGTTGAAGCTAAAAGTCGGCAAGGTTTTAGACACGTTTAAAATCACCTGGTTTCTCCCTCATTTTCTTGATTAGTAGTAAATTTACTGAGAAAAAAGCTGAGAAGCAAAAGAAATTTAAACTAAACAGTTTTTCAGTATATAAATTTTCGCAAAAAAGACCACAAGAAAAAATTCAAAAAAATTATATACATGCCTGGAAATTTTGACCTTTTTATTAATGTGTCAAAAATTCGTGCTCAAGCATTAATTGTAACTTTAATTTTATACGTGCAATGTTTACATAAAACTCACAAAAACTCTCGAAAATGCGACTACCATCTTAACTTAGTTTCAATTGCTTCTGCGCCATAGCGCAGGCGCAGCAGCTCATTTAAAAAAGTCTGGGTATCAAAGTACACAAGAGGTACACTTGATACCCAGGCTCTCTCTACATTGTTTTTGCACGTTGTGTGCATTGTCAGTATGAGTGTGTGTCAAGTTTTTACTGCATAACATTGATAATATGCAAACGAGTTAGAATTTGCAATAGTGTGCGGCGTGCATAATATATTAAACATAATTATGTTAATGTTCTCTGTGATGCCATTGTCTACATATACTTGCACAAGAATAGATACAGTGCTCAAGAGTATCAACTGTTTACCTAATTGTATAGTTTAAAACAATAAAACATAGTTTTTCTGTAATAAGCTGTTCGCTAGTTCACAAGTAAACCAATTCTATTACATTCTAAATTCCAGGATGTGTATGCGCGTGTGTGTGACTAAGATAGTGTTGTTAGCGTTTGTTGTCGACGACATCAATTCGTACATCTTGTGTGTAGATTACAGTTTATACACCTGTCAGTCACATCATATGATTATGGTCCAGAATCTTTGTTGTCAATTTAGTAGCCAGCAGCAGTCAATACTGTCCTGGCTACTTTACCGCATGCAGCTTTTGAACCAAACATGTACGTTGGAACGGAAAAATAGTTTGCTCGTAGGTTTAAACGTGAGATTGATGTTACGTTTTTGCAGTCAGATCACTGCTAAAAGTGCTATGTTATGAACCACCGTTTACCTTAATTTTTGCTGCGCAGTAGAGTTTTAAAATGGTTTACCTATTAACTGAGGTCCAACAGGCTTTAGAGCTTATTGAGAACCCCTTTTGCACACGGCTTCTACTTGTCGCACGGACTTTATATTCCATACACTATATATTGGTCTTTGTGCACGCAAAGTTATTCGTGATCTAATAGTTTTATTTATCATGTTTTGACAGGACAACTGCATCATATTCGTTTTGCGGTATTGGGCGTTGTTTCTCAAGAGATAAAAGTTCAAGTGTAAACTACCTCTGTAATTAATTTTTATGAATCTATTATACATATAATATTTGTATTTTGATTTTATGTATATATATATATATATATATATATATATATATATATATATATATATATATATATATATATATATATATATATATATATATATATATATATATATATATATATATATATATATATATATATATATATATATATATATTCATGGATATTGACATTTCCGTAAAAACAGTTAAGGAAGCTATTTTTCGCTTCATGTCTACAGTTATTTGTGTATCACTTTTACACAAATAGGGCAGGTTTATAATCAAGGTAATTTGGATTTTACAGTTTTGCTACAAATCGCTACGACGGTTACTTTTGCAAAGTCAATATATTCGCGTAAAAAACAATGCTGCGTAGTTTTTAGAGAGGATGTATAAAATATTTCAAAACTAGATTTTTAAGCAGAATGCATAAAATTTCAAAAGTAAATATTGTAGATAACCTATCTTGATTCCAAACGTGTTTTTCCAGTTTTTTGCAATTCAGACACTTCAGACATACGTAACATTATATAATAGCGATTATTTTTTATTTCAATATTTGCAATTACAGTTTTAAAGAAGAGCCGAAGTACCTTGATACTGTGTTTCTTGTTATTGAACTTGTTTTATTAAGTTTGCCGGAGAATATGCGGTTATAAATGAAGTGCACAGTCTACCAAAAGATGGCAGAAGCTTGTATGTGCAGCTGAAATTTACGAATCACTGCCTTTTCAACAGATTACGCAACAATAAGACAAACCTGTGTTCATCATGGCCAATTATCATGTCGTAGCAGTTGATATCTCTTTCAGGTGAGATTGCGCGTTGTTTCAGTTGGATGGAAACTTTTTCAAATACAACACAGAACTATTTTTGCTAAGTTCTGAGTGAAAGCTTCATCCCGATTTTATTGAGAAGTTACACCGTTGGCAGATTTATAAAGAACGAGTAAGTCAATGATAAACAAAACGGTTTTGACTAACGGACATTATGACTTAACATAGCATGACAAACAGGAACATGAGTAATTATTGTTTGTAACATTCTCCGTCCCTGTCACCAGTTAGTCTTATTGGTTAACATTTAATACAGCGAAGACAAAATGTTGCCAATATTGTGTGAAGTATGTCTAAAAAATGAGATTAATGTAAATAGCGTGTTTATAAAGGTCAAAATTCTGTCTAACGAAGTTTCTATAATAAATGTTCAACGTATTTACATTGACAAATTGACGTAAAGTGCTTGGCTCAAAGGCGGCACGGTTTTGTTACAAATTTTAGTGTTGGTTGGTTGGTTGTGTTCTTTCGGCTGCGGCCTGTTATTTTTATTCTCCCCCAAATTGTTTGTATCTGCCTGAAATGTTTCGCTTTACCCAATAAATAATATTCTAATTGGTTTTTCGTGGTTTTTCTGTGCTTTTAGGTCAGGTAGCGTAGTTCCTAGTGTAGATTTAGGTTCTACGTATTTTCCCGGCTTAGTGAGCGACGTAGGCCCTATCTTCTTGTCAGGGGAGTCACACTTCGGGGTCACCAAAAACTTAACAATTGTACTGGATAATTTTTCTAATTACAATTTTTATACCTTCAATTCTTCTAAAAGTACAAAATAAAATTATTTTTTATACTTATGATGCTGTGGTTATGTCAAAAAAATTACCCGAAAAAATTAGTATACTTATTACTAATAGCAACAATTAAGGCCTGTTTACACGATTCATTGCTCAAGCACTGATAAATATCAGTTAACAGTGACTGAACACTGTTAGGAGTTATGCAACGGAAATAACTGTTCAGCTGATCAACTGTTAGACTGTTCAAATTTTTATGCAACGGAGCCCTGGGTCCTTGATGGCACTCCCCTTCCGACGCATTTTCGCCAGTTTTGACAATTTTCGGTCCACTTTAGCCAAAATAACTTAAATATTATAATACATGCCAACCACAACCGTATGAAAAATTATGGCTCCTGGAACGTGTCCTTTTTGTTGAGTAGCTGTAATCACCTCATATGCGAACAAATTGCATTGTAAGTCAAATTTGAACTAAGATGTAAAAATTTTAGAAAAAAGTTTAATGTCAAACACTGCTTGACCTCACGTTAAAAAACTAGTCAAACTAGTCTAAGATAGACTGAATCTATCTCTTAGACTAGTCTTAGACTCACCAAATTTTAGCCTTTTTGGTCATTTTTTATGCCTATTATATTTTTAGCAGTCTATTTACTTATTTATTTATTTAGACAATTTTTTACTGCCCGATTTTTTTATCTCTACTTTACATAATTGATTAGAGCTGTGATGAATTGCAGTCTATTTATTTTTTTTAAATAGAATAATCTTTTGTAAATCTAATATCGTCTAAAATTTTTAAGATATCGCCCGGAACGCTTTCTGTTCCTCCTGATTCTAATTTTTTTGTTTTTGTTTTGCTTTTTGCTTCTCCCTTTATTTCGACTTGGACTTCGGTACTTCCGTTTTTTATTCTTGCGTTTTTGCTTGAATTGCTGTCCGTACTTTCTGTTGGCTCTTTTGCGGCCAAAATTTTGCTTTCGTTTACTTTTTTGCCATGCTTTTTTTCTAGCCTTTTTTCGACTGGCGTCTCCAGTTTTTTGGCATTTGTATAGTAACAAAATTTCAATCCGACATACTTTGTTATACTTGGCACTGTATTGAAGCAGCCCTGCTTGTCTCCCTATCGGTGGTCTTAAATCAAGTCCGAAACAATGGTGAAACAGCGTTCGATCTTCATCCACCCGCAAAGTGGCAAAACGCGAATTAGGTTCAATATCTTGGAAAAAGTCATGTATTTCTCTTTTTGTAAAATCGTATCCGTTCACAAACGACACCCCTTTAATCTTTTCAAAACTGTCTATTCTGTAATAACGTTGTTCGCGAATGATATCGTGAGGGCTTTCATGAGGTCTGAAAAATGAAACTTATTTATTACTTTTTGTACTTAAGTTGCGTACTGATGTTTCACAGGATGACTTTGTTCACGAAGATACCTACCGCTCCTATCCAAATGAAATGATTAATCCCAGGTGGCCGGTCACATCACAGCTAGGCCATCACACAGTAATGGTGTAAATTCAGGCCACAGCTTGGACACAGTTTAAAATATAACAAGCCCAATTTTCGGCAAAAACATTCAGCAAGCATTAAGTTGTAATTTTTAAGTACATTGGCCAGAGACTATCGTAAACCTGTTGGGCAGCTCATGTCTAATTTTTAATGCATAAAACCAGAAACCAATATCAGCTTATTACACTGCAAAACCTTCATAAGATATCGTTTCACGGGCATGTATGTCGTTAAGATTCACTCAGTAATTTGTCCAAAACTATGCTGTAGATATGCACCTTATGGAAAGTACACTGTCCGTGTATTGCACGTCTACCTAAGCAAATGCTTCGAGCTTCACTGACCCAAAATGACATGACAAATGCATCCACGCGGTATAGAATTAGTGATTTTTCCGACAACAAACAATTGCAGTTTGCACTATGTAGTTCATGCATATTGTAATATGTATAAGCTCTGAAGAAAGACGACAGCATCGTATAGTGGTTAGAAGGTGTTATTCTGAATCCGAAGGCTGTAGGATCGATTCCTGAGGAAGAATTTTATGAAAATTTTTTACCATGTCTACGAAACGACGGAAATTACAAACCCAGTACACTTACACTGAAGCAAGCCAGCCAAGCATTTACATAATATGAAGGTAAAATGAAGTAGACGGTTGCGATTTAACGGTGGCGGACGTGTAAAACATACTCCGCACATGAGCACTTTAACGTTAGCAGCACGCTAGGATTTCAAAATCAAAATTAAAGACCTGTTGGGCTGTGGCCTAACAGGAAAAAGTCGGGAAGGAAAAGGTAAAAGTAATTATTTGTTTTTTTTTTGTTTTTTAAACTTTCTGGTTTAGCGTATAATTTGGCACGAATTCTCATGTTGTCATTCTTTCCGTTTTTCATTATCATAATGGCTGTAACATTTGTTAAATAAAACCTGACAAAAATCGGTCAAACTGTTTGACTACATATACAATTTAAAAAACTATCAGCTACTATCAAAAAAACACAATCCTGTGTTATTCTACTGAACACTTTATTAAGATGTTTAGCCCCTTTCCTTCATGAGTTTCGAATTTTGCTTCAAGTCCCAGTGACAGGATTTAAATCGTCACTGACGCCCTGATTTCATTTCATTTGGACACGTAAGGTATCCTCCTGAACTAAGTCATTCGGTGCAACATCAGCCCGATAGGTTTCGTCGCTGAGAGATCAGGGGTGGACGCGGGTTGTGGGTCCCCATCGGCGTTGGGTTGGGTCGGAAAATTTGAACCGTGGGTCAACCCGCGAGTAGCCAATTCAGTCTGCGCAGGCGGTTAAATTTTTTTAACCAATTGAATTTATTGAAAATTGCCGTAAAAAAGTTATCACCCAGAATGTGAATGGGAATAAATGCCAATGTGAACAACGTTATATATACACTGTACACTGTGCAGTTAGGTACTTGTGGAAGTTACACTTGAGTATTAGCTTGAATCACCGTAACCAGATAGGGAGCGCGATCCGCTCGTTTGGATAGAAAAAAGTCCGCGGTCCCCGAAATAGTGGACAGACATTCTGCTTATTAAGCAAAATGCCATTTTCATTTTTCATGCATGTTTTGGAAATCTGCGTTTCAAAACATTCGGTCATTTTTTTGGGTTTGTCGCCCCCAGATGCCTTTCGCAGCAGTGAGTTTATACAATTGAGCAAGAAAATGCGCGAGGTGCGAACCCACTTTTCAAAATCCTCGTTACACCCCTGGCTGAAACAATCAATCGAAATTCGAATAGTGGGTCAAAATGGGTCGATTCTTATGGCGAGGGTTGGGTCATGTGTTACCCATGAGTGTAAGGCCGTGGGTTGGGTTGGGTCAAAATTTCGACCCGCGTCAACCCCTGTCTGAGATGCAAGAGCAATAAATTTGAAAACGTAGTCTAGAAACGACTCTGGGAAAGAAAAGGTAGGGGTAGCATATTGTACCTACTCAATAAAATCTCCAGTTGCGTTCAGTAGTCCTTCCGGAGCCACATCATTCTTAGTCCATTTTGTTATTCGATTAATCTCAGCTAGCTCATCGTGACTATATCGGGGTGGTCTCTCCAAAGATATCGTAAAATCGCAGTCTAGGTAATTTCGGTGGTCGTCACAACATTGGGAATATCCAATGTAGTGGACATCAGTGGTCATCATCGGTTTCGGTGGTAAAAATGTATCTGCATACTGCGGTCTATCTGCGGCTTCTAAAACTTCTATTTTCATCGGTCGTATTATTATCTTTTGGTTTGCTAGAATCATACTGAAATATAGTTAGACAACAAAGTACTGGTAAAACGTGATTATTGGTGCCGGTGTCCAATGATATTTCTGCTCTGAAAAGCAATAAACGTTTCACTTACATTAATAAACATTTTAAATACGGTGAATGTCGCGTGTACACAGAACACAAGATTTCACCCCCACTCCTGAGCGCTATTTGCGCTATTTGTGCTATTATATATTGTGTCCAGCTAAAACCCCCACCCCTTCCCTCCGCTATTTGCGCTATAAACGCTACTAGGTACACATACACCCCCTCTCCCGGCCTGCCCACCCTCACCCACCCACGATCGCTCAATAAACAAGAAAAAATTTAAAATTATTTTTAAACTTTGGGTTTGGTTCTCGTGGACGATATATAAAAGTAGCGCAAATAGCAAAACGATTAAGACATTTGCGTTTCATTAATTTTAGGCAAAATAAAACCCATGAAGGGTAAAAAGATTAAGTAGACGCCCACATCCCTCCGGTTGTTGGGTTTGTAGGGTTTCCATCCCTCGCTCATGTTGGTCAAAATTGCTGGCAATCACCCAGCATGACTTTCCATTCTTCGCTCCTATTGGTTAGGCCTAAGCCTAAGTCTAAGCCTAAGCCTTAGCCTAAGCCCAAACCTAAGCCCAGGTCTAGGCCTAGGGAAGGAAGCAGTTAACAAATTTCCAATCAGTTACCCAATAGCACAAATAGCGCCTAAATAGCGCAAATAGCACCCTCTGGTGGTATAAGCGCTATTTTTTAAGCCTACGAAAAAAATAACGCTTATAGTACTTTGATGCTCTATCGTTTTGCTATATGCGCTATTTTTTATATCGTCAACCAGAACACAAACAAAAATTTAAAAATAATTTTAAAATTATTCTAACTTATTGAGGGACCGTATACTAACTAAAAAGTACAAAAATTTTCAATAAATTAGCCAATAGCACAAAATAGCGCTTAAGGTGGCAGTTTCGTATATGCAGTTTTGTCGCGATTTGCTCGAACCAACAGCTAACTTTATGTAATTTGACAAACGTATAAGGCACTTTCAGGCTAACATGCCAACATATGGGCAAATTATAGGCTCTTTATAATCAGTTACACTATAGTTATGTGAAGTTAAGCGGTGAGCTTAAACGGGTCCGAGCAAAGAGGTGATCAGTCGCCTACCTGACTACGAGTTAGGGCAAAAGGAAACAAAGCGCAACGGAATAATGAATACGGTTTACTGGTAAAGACATACACAGGGACAGGGCATTGATGCAGAGATACACAGTAGGGACAGTATGAGGAACACAATGGGACGCAGCCTACCCACCCGACAGATTAGGGACGAACTCACTAACGAACTCTTCTGATCGTATATCGGAATATTAGCTACAGATGCCGAGGGACTCACACGGAAGAGTACACTAGGATTAGATTGAGTGTGTTGCACTTGGTGATGCAACTTGAGTTATGTGTACTTTGTCATTCTTGACAGTTATAACAAAAAAAGTAGTTTTTGACATTTTTTTGCAATTTTTACAATATATAGTGATTTTTAAACAACTGTTATATATGTAGGGCTACCCCCTATTCGAGGCGGGTTTTTCCGCGCTTAAAATGTCGAAATTATATCGAAAATGTAGCATTGGTTTTGTATCTTCACATTTGAGAACTTGTAGATTCACACTTTTTAGCAGTTTCCAAAATATCAGTATTTGTGAGTAGAATTGCGCTCTGCGCTACGTTTGTGCACTTTCGAGACAATAGAAAGGCTGCCAGATACTTTTTACCTATCTGTGCTAGCTTGCGAGCGTCGAAAATGATGACGTATCGCATGACTAGGAAAATATTTCAACATTTCGAAATTTCTCTTCATATCTAAATTGTAGTGTCTAGATTTGTTATTAAAACTTAATATTTAAATTATTTTAATATATTTGTTATTATATCTGAATGGGGGCGCTAACCTGAATCCGATTTGGCACAAACCAAAAAGTTGAATACCTCTTATGTGTGGTCTGGCTTAACACAGTCACCGAATTTTCTGAAGACGGGGAGTTGGCACCGACGCTCGAACAGGGGTTAAGTAGTGAGGCCCCGCGTGCCATTGAGGATTAGGGTTAGGTCCCCCTAAGTTAGATTGATGTTCTGATTTAGCTTTTATTTGTTTTCTCCTGTTATAAAATTTGTTATTGTTTTTATTTCAATAAAATATTGAAATTTTTAATAAAATTCTGAACTCTAAAACTGCCTTTTTAGGGCTTTTTAGGGACTGTTGTTTGTAGACGCTCTCTGGAGGGCCTTGCAGCTGTTGTGTGTGATTCCGTGTGTGACCCCGGACCTAGGTAGGGCCTGATTCTGAGCGATTCTGAGCAGTTTGCCCCGGTCGGCAAACGTTATCCTGCATTCCATTCGGGCTCGGGCGCACGGTCAGTTCTATCCTTTGGCCCTCGCCTTCACGGCCTAAATTCCAAGAGCCCCGTGGTTTGCAGCATAACACAACTGCTTCTCAAAAACAGTATTGTTTTTCACTAAATTTAAAAAATGGTACCTAGATATTTTACTTATGTAAGATCACTTTGGAACGTTAAAACGCATATTTAACTGCAACTGTTTTCAGGAAATTGATACTTTCTGAATTTGTCTCTTTTTTTCACTTTAAAAAGATGTGATGTAAAATTCAAGCTATGTATTCGTTCGAAATTTGGCAACAAACTAGACCCATTTGCATTGCAGTGTTGTGCTAAAGCTCATGTTCCCAACTGTTATATAATCAGGTTATGAGCTCTGAAGTATATTACTCTCATGTTTTAATAAAAACGCTCGAAAATACGTGACAAGACGTGATGTTATATATTCGTTTTACGTAGCTACTGTAATGTAGTTTGATTGTATTTTCGGTAATATTGTACGACAGTAGGTCACTTTAGACTCTGGGAATGAAATTTATTGCCGTGGTTGCCATGACAACGCATACGAGTTATACTGCAACGCATACGAGTTATAATTATACTGAAAGAAACGTCATGTAATCGAAAGTGTCAATTTGCTGATTATGTGTGCAGTCTATATTGATAATATTTAATCAAAATGAAGAAAACGAAAATGTCGAAAAGATTTTAGATTTTAGATTCCTTTTTTTGCAATTATTGATAGGCATTGTAGTTTTTGTTTTCTCAAGCCACGAAGTTTTACGAAATTCACAAAAGTTATATTTTGAAGCTAAGATTTGAAGTACTGAAACAATGGGAAGACTTATCCAAATGAAACTATGCATGTATTGAGACACCTACAAGTGTATTTAGACTGAATTAGAATTAAGCTTAATCAGGTTATATTCTTTCCAAAATGAAACATCGATAATCATTTCGTTGATCCGTATATATTTTCAGAACTTGCGTTGATATAAGTTTAGTGTAGCAATGTTTGCTGAGTTATTATTACTGAAAGCTTGGGTCTGATGCAATGTTCCACTCAAATAAGTCAGTTATTGAGATAAAGTTGTAGGAACAGGTTGGTTCACACGGCAGCGCTTTAGAATAATAATCTGAGGACAGATGGTTCGATTCCGTCCCTTATTTAACTTTTTTGAAACTGCAAATTTCATCAACGTAGCGTTGCAGTGCAGATAGCTGGATTCTACTGAGCTACCAGCCTTTCAGTGTAATTCAACACTGTAATTCTCGGTGACACACACACATACATATTTGAGCTGAAGTAAAACATGCATACAGACGAATTTCTTGCACGGTTTAGTGTTATAACGCCAAAATCAACATTAAAGACCTGTTGTGCTGTGGCAAAACAGGAAAAATGTGCTATTTCGATTTCGCTTACACGCGTTCGTTACCCGCACATTGCAGTTTTAACGTGCTTTGAAGCGCTTTTAAATTTTAGCGAAGTATAACAGTTTCTTAGCATCAGTTTGTGGCGTGATAATTTGTAATTTTGACGGCTGAACGGCTGTTAGTATAAAACGACCCTTATACTTACGGACATCATCACATGTCGGCGTTCGTTTCGGCACGTTGTCAAAATATGACTCGCATACGGATGATAGTAATAGCACAATGAATGTGTTCCGTATTGTGTTCATTCTGTAAGAAAGCATACACATTTTATAGGGAACACAACGTTTTACCTGGAATTCGGCCCTTAAGGTTTTATCATTTTACAGACATCTAGACTGGGTCTTTATTCAAGGCTGGGGCTTTATTCAACGATGGGGCTTTATTTTTGCCAGATTTTTTGATCACTAATTTCTGGTGCCGTAGATTGGACAACGATCGCATTAAAATAAATACTACAGAGACTATTCACGAAAATCAGATAAATTTGGCTTACCCTACTGAACATGTATAAGTACTACTGTACTCTTGGTACTACTAACTCTACACCAAACTGAAAATATAGGACAGGTAAGCATCAATACATGGACTAAAAACAACAGAAAGCTTGATTTTTACAATCCTAACTGACAATAACACGTTCCTCACAATAATTTTATTCAGAAAGATATTTCTAAATATAAATATTTTTCAACTAAAACACGCAGAAGCACCAAAAACAACAAAATGTACACTTTCTACACAAAAATGAGTGTCACTGAACTTTGAAATGTCTCAAAGCTTAAATTGCTGTAAAAACACGTATGTAGTTTAAATTTATAGTATTTCTTACTTTACCTATAATTAGGTACCAGTCATATGTATATACATGCTTTCTTTTGGGTACCACAACACACAACACTACATTTTAGTTTTTTAAATTTGTCCATGTAAGGACGGCAGCAAATGTCTCGGGTCTGTGCCGTCGGGTATTCGGGGAAACCTTTAAATTATCGGGGCAGCGCTTAAAACAAATTCATCATTTAAAACACTTGAAAATGCAGAACATAGCATTGAAAATGCGCAAATACCGGTTGCGTTTTTGAGCTGGAAACTATAATAGCGCATATAGCGCAAATTGCGTCTGGGGGGGGGGGGGGGTAAAATCTCGTGCGTCGTGCAGGCTTACACGCGACATCTACCTAAAACGGTGGCAACCCTGAAAATTTTTACCGATACTGCATCTTGAAAAAAAAAGAATTTTTAAGAATATATACATAATAGGATGGCATAATTAAACAATTAATAATAGGGTTACATAATCCTATTATGTACTCTTGAAATTATGTATGTAAGTTTTTTTAATGTTGCTTTTTGGATTCGTCAGCACAGTTTTGATGAGGTTTTGATGTAACTGAAATCTACTGACACGTTCACTGCGATTACAAAAATTATTTTTTAATTAAAAATAACTGATTTACTTGTCTTGTTCGTCTGTTTGTCATCATTATTATAGATTACTTAGATTTTCTATTTGGGCTATTTTCATTAACGCTGCATCAAAACTGCCTGAAAACTCAGTTGTTTTGGTCAAGTTTTGACGTGAACAAAATTTCTTATTAGGTATCTGGCCTTTCCAAAAATCTGTTGAAGTAATTTGTGTTTTTGTTGTAAAGTCAAAAAACGATTAATTTTTTGACTTGACACATCAAAAATTAGTATTATGTACATAGAAACTAGTTTTGCATTGAGTTGCACCAAAAGCGTGCATTGCGAGCACTCATTTGAGTATGTGGAATTAGCCATGGTGACGTCAAACATTAAGACAAGGGGCCAGCTTAGCCAAAACTGTTAACAGAGCTCGAAAATTCCGGCAATAATAGCAACTCAAGGATAACATAGCATGCATTACTAATAGGGCAAAAAAGTTGAACGTTAAAAAAATTTTTAAAATTAAAGTTAAAGTAAGGGCAAGGCTTGAATTTAAGTTAAAGTTACAGTTAATGTAAGGCTCCAGCCTTATTTAAGTTCAAGTAAGCCCAAAATCAATGACTTTTATATAACTTTTCTAAATAACTTCAATAAAGTAAGGGTGTTTTAAGGTGGTAGTGTCGCCAAAGCAGTTTTGCTCATAAGGCTGCAAAATGAGAACTTTTTGCCTTGAAATTGTACGTTCACTGAGAAACTAGTGAAATGCCATGTGGTGTCAAATAAATACTGCCAGACACTAGACCACCAATATCTACCGATATTTTTAACCAATCACCATTTTGAGCCAGACATCACACAATAGAGACATTAAAAGTTCAAAAAATCAAGCCAGATATCAGATTGGCCAGCTTGTGAAGTACATGTAGTGTTTTGACGCACAATTTTTTGCCACAAATAAGAAAATTAAAAAATGAAGGTTCGTTTTTCTTTTGATTTCAAAATAAGTGTCTAGGCAAAAATATTTGCCTTAAACCATATTTTTAGAATAAATAAAGAACCGTGACCTATCTTTCACTGAAAAAGTTTTATAGTCGCGCAAAATCGACTGCTTTCGCGACACTACCCCCTTAATTTAAGTAAAATAAAGTTAAAGTAAGACCTCTAACGTTTTTGTAGTTAAAGTTGAAGTTAAAATATGACCCTAATTTTTTTAGTTTTTGTTAAAGTTGAAGTTTAACTTTTTTTGCCCTGATCTAATTACTATGAGAGTTTTACATGTGAATGCTAATAGTTTTATGCTGACTTGTTATGCGGTCTGTCTAAAATGTCATAAAAAATAAACATGCCGTAAAAATGTCATAAAAAGTCATAAGAGCCCATTATTAAGCAAAAATAATGGAAGAAAACATCTGAACGTTTAGACATTTAGAAAAGACGCATCGTGACGCGTAACGGTGTTTTAGTGCAAATGTGTCTTTGATAACTAAAATGTGCCATCACTATGATTGGTTGTTTGATTTATTGATATTTTATCAAGCAAAACTTTTCAAAAGTTTGTATCAAGCAAAACTTTTCTTACTTACGTAATGTAAAAAGTAGCTACCGTATCTTAATTTTTCACTCACTTAATGTATTAAGTAGCTTCAGTAACTAACTGCAGTATTTTAATTTTTGTAATGTTAAAATTCTAAAATTTAGTGTAATAAAACCACCTCTTAGTATAAAAATAATTGCATACACTACTTATTAATAAATACAGTACACTACGTACGGTAGATGTCGTTGTGATCTGCCAGAGACAGATCACAATTTCTACCACCATCCACCCAGTCTTCAGTTGAGGGGGGTTACCTGCCTCTCATTTCAAGACATTGACAAGGACATTCGCTGATGTGCTGAACTGAGGAGGGGTATACCCCCTCAACTGAAGACGTGGTACTGAACTGAGGAGGGGGGGTAGCGCAAGGTTTTTCTCAGTGTGTTGAAATGAGGGGGGTACCCCGCGTCAACTGTAGACGGGGTACTGAACTGAGGGGGATGGGTGGGTACCCACCCTCTGTTGAGTACGGGGTATCGAACTGAGGAGTGGGTACCCCCCCCCTCAGTTGAGTACGGGGTTTTTAGTTGAGGGGGGTACCTTTATCTCTATTGCCTATGGTTGGCGGTTCTGCCAAATCTGTTTCTGCCAAATCCGGTTTGTTTTGACATGGGCGTTGGTAGGTGGGGTTTTAAAAGCTCTTCACGCATTTTAGTAACAATTTTAACCAGAGTTTTCTCTAAATTTTAGTATCAAACCTTTGCATTTTCAAATTTGCGACTTATAATGACCAGCTTTGTAGGGTGTGGTGTAGCGTGAACGAGACACTGTTTCCGGGTAGCGTGCAAAGGATTGGATTGCAACGGATTGAAGGACGAGTGTTAGTCTGTTTTTGTAGAGCATTTTGCAACCCGAACAAATCGTAGAGTTGGCTGACGTACCATAGCTATGTAAGACTTGAGTGGGCGGTTTATCTCGTCGGCCAAGCCACGTAAGACGCGGGCTGAAAGAAACGCTCAGTCTTGTTTTTAGTGGACAAAGACAAGTTTAAACAGATAAAGCAATGACTAAAGAAAAGTGTAGTACCTAAGTCTAACAAAATTAGTCATTAACAATCATACACAATATGACGCCGACAAATTATATAGTAAATTACACTATGATTAGCATTAGCACACTGGTTCTGAATTTGATTTATGTCTACTTGTTAATGTATTTATTTATCTACTTTTAATTTAAAAGAATGCACCAACATTATATCAAAAGGTAACTTTGTTCTCTTCTGTCTCAAGTCTCAACACTATAATGGTCTGCGAATTTTCAAGGTATTATAAATATGTGATTTTTATTTGCCAAGGTCAATGTCGCGCCTCAGTGTTTTATTTTTAGAATAATGTTGAACGTTTATATCTTGTTTTTCTTTGGAATCGTTTTTTCGAAGTGCAGGTATTTCTTTTTCTAACTTTTCTCCTCCGATTCTTCTGTTCACCTCGGCCACGTCTCCATATGATCCGTTTGGATTTTTGTTTCTTGCACTTTGCAGCATTATTTTTTCGATTTCGCGATTTGCGCCTGAAGGGATTTCTTGAACGGGGTTTTTTTTCGTGTGCCGTTTTGCTCCGTGGCCATTTTCCTTTAAATCTATTCTTTGGCTTTCTTTTCCTTGGCTGTCTCTTGTTTTTTCGTGCCGTCCCCGACGGTTTGTACTTCTCAGACCACTCTGGTACCACTCCACCTCCATAGTAATGACTAAGTTTGCAGATATACTCAAAGGTTGCTTCTACTCGGCATATTTTGTTGAAATTGCGAGCGATCTTCAGCAAACCGCCTGTGATGTTTCTATTTTCGTAGTGAAAAGGAATCGTTTGGTTGTCAATGAGTACTTCGTTTCTAGTTTTTTCAACAATTTTTATGGGAAATCCTAGCGTAGAGTTGTCTGGTTTGAAAAAAGGCGCCGCAGTGAAATTAAGCCCGTTTACGAATTCTTTCTGCTCACGGTCGTAGCTTAATATTTTCGCAAATCGCTTTCCTTGTAAATAATCTTGCATACTATAGACCGGACTAAAACAACAAAACCTAATTTTTGCTAAGTCGCAGTTACGTAATGTAACAGGAGGGGAGTACCTAGCTAAGCCTAGACTTACGCGGGCAACAAAACAAAACACAGGTCTAGCGGTTATATGTTTATTATACACCGACATACATAGCATACGCAAGTGATAACAACACCACAAGTACACACAAACTAGTGCTTACAGCTAGACCTAACTGGTCACTTCCTGTCAGAAACTAGGCTGGTCGGTAATCTGTAATCACTGATCACTAACCATCCGAACCTAGCGCCTACTTTCCAAGCCAACCTGGCCAACCTTCATTTTCTAGCCTTTCTTACTAAGTCATAAAGCCTTCCTAG
>JASANF010020801.1:0-55642 GCA_030248245.1 Trissonchulus sp. WLG1_4 | reverse complement strand
AAGGGTATCTGTTTCCCATATTTTTGTGCTTCCCCTAACTTAAAAAATTTCCCTATTCGACTTCGGAAAATTTTTCTAAAATCCTAACCAAAAATCCCGAATCCCGATCCCGAATCCCGAATCCCGAGGGTAAAATCCCGATCCGGTCCCGATCCCGATCCCGAACACAAATCCCGATCCCGATCCCGATCCCGAACGCAAATCCCGATCCCGATCCCGAACTTCAATCCCGTTCGATCACTAATATATATATATATATATAATAAATAAACAGCTACACACTACCATGTATATATCCCGCTAGAGTCAGTCATTTTCTGCCGGGAACTGGGAAGTGAACGTTTTTGCACTAATAATGCCATGTTTGACAAAATTTTAGGCGGGCTACCAAAATCAGCACGCGCCAGATGTCATGATAAAACAGACGTTATCTGCTGTGAAAATAGTTATGATAAGTGAATTCATAAAGGTCATAAAAGCCACACTACAGAGATCAAGCTATATATACTGCCTTGCATACGTTTTTTTATAATTTTTTCGGTTTCAGAAATCATAGACGGAAGTTTGGGTAAATATTCGCACGAAAAGAATTTGGAATGGCAGCGAATGGTGACGTTCGACTGCCGAGGTCTGGAACCAGTGGCATTTGACCCAAGAGTCAGTTTATATATATATGTATATATATATGTATATATATATATATATATATATATATATATATATATATATATATATATATATATATATATATATATATATATATATATATATATATATATATATATATATATATATATATATATATATATATATATATATATATATATATATATATATATATATATATATATAAATATTGATATATTTTTGGGCAAAAGTTATGAGATGGGCGCGATGCCATGATATACTCATTGTCTCGTGCTGTGTTTTGATTAGCAAAATTAGGGGTTTCAACCTAAACCATGTTTTGCTCAAAATCAAAAATCGATTGGTAAAGTACACATTCCTGTAATAAAGCTATTCTGATACAGTAAGATACTAAGATATGAGGGTAAATCTAGCAGCTGATCTAATCTAAAAACAATGACCGGAATTACAGAAAATGCTCGTGTAAGCAGAGCATCGTCAATTTTTGAATTTTGAAAAACTTGGAACCGTTCTAAAAGTTCTTGGGTCGACTGGGCTCACGCTGAACACCTTTTCGACTTGGACTTTTATGACTTAAGGCTCTAAAGCTGAATGATAATCATCCGCTGTAGTCGTCTCCCGTACGATTCGTCGCCATGGTACTCGGTCCGCTGCAACGTCCATAATGATGGTGGTGAAGTTGTTTCGCCAGTCAACTTGAACACCTTTTGTTGAATCCCACTCTGTGTTTGCAGCTAGAAAACTGTTTAAGCAATATCATGTTAAGTGCGCTTGTGTTGTAGGTTGGGTTCAGTGCTGTTGGTGTGGAAAGTGGCACGGTATTTCCGAATATCGACTTGAACGAAAAGGTTGGCTGCGCAATAAGTATATATTATAATCGACTGGTTTGAGTAGTTTCTGTGTATAATGCTTGTCCATTATAAAGAAATATTTTACCAAATGACTATAATATATTTTATTCAGTTAGCATAATTTCTATTCAGGGTTTTTTTTGAAAATCGGCACTGCGTAAATACTGCGTATTTTTAGAAATGACTGCGTATTTTTCGAAAACTAGTATAACTGGTTAAAAACATAGCCAACGCATTTAGACGGTGCGTCAAGCAATTCTAACACAATGACCATTACATTCAGCTGGAGTTAACGTCAAAAAGCGAATTTTGATCACATCTATTAATTTGAAAACTTTTAGGACGCTGAAATATACATACATGCCCAATGCGCCATTTTTGCGTGGTTTCAGGCTGGGAGCCAATGACTTTTCAACTCTCCGTAATGTGTTCAAAATCACTGGAATGTGATAGAACACCCATCTTTTTGTGGGGGGATCCCTCCATCCCCCCTAATACATGTATGCTAATTGCTAACAGATTAAGCAAATAGATGGTGCACAATGCACCCATGTACACTTGCTGACGCTTGCATGAAAGACAATAGCAAGGAACACAAAAGCATATGCTTAAAAGTTGCAGGGGTCTGGTGGCGGAAGCCCCCAGTACAAAAATTGGAGAAATTTTTGATTTTTAGGCCAAATTTGGTCAATTGGAGACGTATCGGAAAATTTTTCCGGCTAAGCTTGATTCACTGCCGCTTGGTGGGCACATGAAGGCTGCGTAAATTCTGCGTATTTTTATTTTTCACTGCATAAATTTAAGGTTCACTGCGTAAATACGCAGTATTTTACGCAAAAAAAACCATGTTTCTATTGAAGCAGTGTAGGCTATTCTGTACATATTAATAATTGGCAAACTTTTGTCTTGCGCTTTATAGGATATTATATAGAAATTTATGGGTCGCTTAGATGCGAACTTCGTGTAGAACCCAAATTTTCTTACATATACTTTGGTCCATTGCCAGCATACATGTAACGGAGTCAAAACTTTGGGGGGGGGGGGCTCTCCGGCAAAATTTTGAGGGCCCTTCCCCCCCTGATCAACCAAAAATACCTTAATTTTTACGAAATTTTGTACAATTTTTCCAAAAAAGTGCTATTTTTACGAAATTTTGCCAGAATTTTGAGGACCCTCCCCCCGGCCCCTCGATTTGAGGGGGGGGGGGTGCCCCCCATCCCCCCCCTAATACATGTATAATTGCCATAAACAAATTTTCGAAGTGCCAAGTTAATATTTCAGACATGTTTGGAGATAGCTGGTTTTCTGTCAAAACTCTGGGATTCACACAATCGTCTAGAGAAGCAGACAGTGAGGATCAGCTAACCCTCTTTTTTCAGACTGATTCGATGTTTGTTTCAGGACTGGTGTGATTACGACGAGAAGGCGGGAGAAAGCGTTGGAATTTATGATTTAGAATATCGCTTCAGAAAAGTCTAGTATACCATACTATTCAACAATAAACTGTGATCAAGTGTACTTTGACGGGTAGCATGGCCAACGTATGAATAAAACCTAAAATCTAGGATTATTACATTCCATTTTTTCAGTATCTATGAACACGTACTGGACTTGCCCATAACTTTTTTACACCTAAACTATTGTTTTTGGAATTGTTTTTCAATCGCTCAGGTCCTCAGGGGCAAACTGCTTAGGACGACTATGAACCGATGCCGGCTATTGATCCAATTAATTGTGATAATGTTTCATTTATTTCGATTAAATTCTTGTAGGTTTTAATGTAAGTTGAAACATGTGTTTATACTTGATGATTTTATTTATTCTGGAAAGGGGTGATCAACCAATTTGAGAAACGGGGCCTGGTTTTGGGAAGGTCGGGGGGTTGAAAACTTTTTGCGCCCAGTTGTGTTTGTTACCAGTAATTATGTATATTTATGTTGTTACTGTTGTTGTCGTATGGTAATAAATGCTTGATTGAATTGTGTAAAATGTTTCGTTGAATAAACTGAAATTATTTATGACTTTAGTGGATCGTATTGATGTTGGATAGTGAATCGATCACTGATGGCTGTTTTCAAGTCCTTTTTTCCCATGTAGTAACGAGATATATATTTTTGTCGCGGAATCTATAACCTGGAAAGGACGTTGCCCTTCCCCAGACCCTAACCTTGTGGCTATAAGGGTCGATTCATACTTCTATACTGACGTTCTGGTATATGGCAGATTAAGAAATATTCGGGCAAGGTGAATGGTAGAATGGCTGTTCGATTCATACTTTCGTTGGGTACATTCGTCTGCTCTGCAACCGTATGTACGCTCATTTTGAACTAAAAAACACTTTTAGTCGTGAAATAGGACATACTGTTCAATTGCCCATAATATGTTCCCATGCCCGCTTGCCCTAAAGTGTATAAATTGACCGTTGACGGCTCTACTTTGACGCAAAATGCATTCGTGCCAAACAACTCTATTATATTTACTCAACTAGTCTTAAAATTGTGACTATTGTAAGTGCAAAATCAGATGATTCGTAATGAATTTATGTTATAAATTCGTAATAAATCACCTGTTTTTCCTGTTGTGCCAGAGCACAACAGGTCTTTAATTTTGATTCTGGCGTTATAACACTAAACTGTGCAAGAATTGCGTCTGTCTGCGTGTTTAACATCAGCTTATGTGTGTATGTGCGTGTGTCACGTAGATTTGCAGTGTATTCATCGCTTAATTCTGTGCAGCTTCCCTTACGTTAATCAACTGTATTCTGCTATAAGACCAAAATGTCTGGTCGAAAATATTAAAAAAGGAGCTGCCGGAGTGGAGTTGAACCACCAAGCTTCCGTTTACGGATCGGACACCCTACCAACTGAGCCAACCGGCAACACACAAATAGTCGATGCCAAGCGGATTCAACTAAAATGTAAAACGGATCTAATTGTCGGTCTGAACATGACAAACGACAATTACAGCTTCAATTTATTTGCAATAAAATGGAATTCAAATCGAGAATCTCAAACGTTTACGCACCGTGGGTGCTTTACCATTTATCAATAAATTTCATGTTGCTAAAGGTGTGTCTCTTGAAGCAGTGATGGTGAATAGTTAGTGTGACCAGTCATTAACGGTTCACCTCACCTCGGTAACGTCGTACATGAAACATATTTAAGTCAGATTTTCGACGTTTTGTTTGAGTGAGTGTATTTTTATTTGTAGGTTTACGTACAATTTGAACAGATATGTAATTTTGTTGGCAGCATCTTATATTTTCTGCGAAATGTAGTAGTCATTTGATGGTCGTGAAAGAATGAATACACTTCTCACGATACGTGGGCAGCTACCGAATTCTGGGGGGGGGGGGGTGCGGAGCAACTTTACCGGCTACTTTTGCTTCGTGAGCCACTAATTTTTGCTTCGTGAGCGAGCTACGTTGAAAACATTCTGCGGGGGGTGACAACCCCCCCCCCACGCCCATGTATGCTTCTCACTCATCAAAACAACTCGTTCCTACATATTTTGTTGTAAGTTAATGAAAACGACTTCAAGTTTTTGCATAAGCAACTTATTGTAAGATAAAAACGCTTTGAACTTTTGCATACACTTTTTACAATAAGATATTTATCTGCTGCACAATAGGTTTTAGCTGACCTGCTGGTCAGCTTATTTGAACGTATTTCTTTATACTTACTGGAGGTTTTGCCGCAGATTGGGCTTGTTGCAGTTATATACAATTGTAAGACTTGTAAGGGTGGGATGCATAAACGCAGTCTTAGCTCAGTCTTGCTAAACGCAGTCTAAGCGCAACGTTCTAACTTATTTAATACGTGTAGAATTTTTCGTTACGATGTTCTAAATTACTGAAATAGAACGTCTTCGACTGGTTTTAACGTAAGACTGCCTTTATGCATTCCACCCGTAAAGTTGAGCAACAGGCCCCCAGATTGTACTCTTGTTTGCACTAGACATGGCGAGCGAAGAGTCAATGCTGTTGGGTCGATCCCTGACGCAGCAGAGCGACGTGGCGCGGGGGGCGTGTCGCAAGTGCGGCATTGTGGGACACCTGTCCTTCCAGTGTCGAAACTTCATCAAGCTGAGACCAGAGCAGGACCTAGTGCTCGATGTGTCCAGCACTGATTCAGACTCCGACCAGGAAACACCGCTAAAGGCACTCGGTCAGTACTCAGGAGGGTCCTGTGCATACATACGTGGGCAGGTAACCAGTTCTGGGGGGGGGTGAGTGAGAGTCACTGGAAGGGGAGCGAATTTTTCGCCCTTTTTCTCTTCGTGAGCTATATACCATTTTTTCCTTTTCTGAGCCACCGATTTTGCCGTCGTGAGCAGCTTCTAAAACGTTCGGGGGGGGTGGTGAATCACCTGTGTGGGGGTTAGCTTGCAGTCTGGAGGGGTGGGGGGGTTAAACCTTCCCCTCACGCCCATTGATGGTCCTGTGTCCATTCAGCCGAAAAAGAAAAAGTTTATATACACTAAGTGATGTGTTTTGCAGAACCGTACAAGTTTTTGTATGCAATTTGCAGCATAGATTGACTCATGCTTAATCTTGCATGCCCGTGTGGTTGTATTGTAGATGTACTGACGATAAACGCATATGTATATACACGTTTGTTAGTGTGCATTTGAGGATTCGTCAGCCTTTTTTAAGCATAAGTTATAGACTGTGAATGTGATTTTTTATTTTTCAGCTAAATCGGAGCAAAAAATGCAACAACGTATGAAACCAATTAAGAAGTAAGTGGTTGTATTGTATATGTAAGAAGACTGATGGGGCGAAGTTTTTTTACTGAAGTAAAGTGTTTTTTCCGTGTTCTGTTTTGTGCAACCACGAGTCTAGAGATGCACGGGGTGAATCGGCGAGGGGGGGTGCCCGACCCCTGGCAGAAGGGGGGGTGGTCCCTAGTTCTGGCCATTTTTCGGCGACAGCCGAAAATTTTTTAGAATTTTTCTAATTTCGATTCATTTTTGGGGTACTTTTTTCGCCGCAGGCGAAAATTTTTGCAATTTTACGCATTTTTGGGGCACTTTCTTGGCTTGGCCATCAGAGGGGGGGTGGGGGGTGAAGGGGGGGGGGGAGGGTGCCGGATGTCTGAGGGGGGGAGGTGCCGACCCTCCTCAGGGGGGGTGGATACCCCCCCTACCCCCCCTATGTGCATCTATGCACGAGTCGTATATATATAACCGACGTCATTACTTTTTTTTATTATTTCTTATTCTATATCTGCTATGCAGTGTCTGAAGCTATTCGTGGAATGCAGTTGTTAGTGGTATGCTATTAGTTTTTAAGATTACAATCTGGAAACACTTTTTGGCAACAAAACGACTATTTCTTTCTACTTGAAGTTTAAATCAACAAGCTCAAATTCTAAATTCTAGCATTCTAAAGTCGTAAGCAAAACTCCCAATTTGGACGTCAAAAACCGGGCAACTTTGTACATAGTCATGCAGAGCTGTGGTCTATGTAATGGTATGAACCAGGATTTAGAAGACAAGCGAAGCATTTGCAGTAGGAAAATCTAATGGCGTTTTTCTCATGTTTGCCTATTAATGGCCAATCTAGTCTAAGTGAGACCCCATAAGTTGGATTTTTCTGGATCAATACTGACTCAGCATTTTGTCTAGCTTGTTAGGTTAATTGTTTCCCTATTTATATGTTTCAGGAAAAAATCAAAAGCGGCAAAGAAAGCCACTCATAAAAGTAAAAAGCGAAAGAAATTGAAAAAACGTAAACGCAGCAGTGATCCTTCAGAATCGTCCTCGGATGATAGTTCAAGTGGAAAAGAAAAGAAAAAGAAACGGAAGAAGGACAGAAAAAGAAGCCAGTCGGAAACGGATTCTGAAAGTTCCAGTGAAATGGAAAGGAAAAAAAAGAAACTGAAGAACAAAAGCGGCGATTCGGATTCCTTGTCCAGTGACAATAAACGAAAACTGGATCGTAAACGATCGAAAAAACAAAAAAGAAAAAACTCTTCCAGTGACAGTGCTGACTCAGATGATAGACGCAAAAAACGAAGAAAAAAGAGCAGTTCAAATTCTACCAGTTCATGAAAAGGCAGGAGAAACAATTTTGAAATATAAGCAAACACTTCACTGCTGTTCATGCAACTTTAACTTTATTTGAAAATGTTAGGGCCGATTTGTTCATGCAACCAGCCAAACTCCAAACCAACACGCCACTGACAACGCCTAAAATAGGCATGGGGCGTGTTTTTTGGCCGATCGACTTAAAATTGTGAATACGAATCGACCCATGTTGTGTAAAATGCAGAGTGGAAAGAATTTTGCAGCGGCGGGCGGACGC
Source organism: Trissonchulus sp. WLG1_4 (assembly GCA_030248245.1). NCBI lineage: Eukaryota > Metazoa > Nematoda > Enoplea > Enoplida > Ironidae > Trissonchulus > Trissonchulus sp. WLG1_4. The sequence goes on along the minus strand of JASANF010020801.1, from coordinate 47,836 downwards.
TATTGTGAATAAGGACCTAGGGGGCTGTGGTTGGTTATCTGTATAGTTTTCGCCACTCATGTTTCATGCTTTCGTCTGTTTTGTACTCTAGATGTTGTGTAGGGGTAGATATCCATTGCAATTAAAGTTGTACTCTCTAGCGTATCTATAGAGCACTCTTGATATTACGTTATTTCAGTTGATATATTATTAAACACTGGCTTTGCTTCATGAACCAAACTAGAATTAAATTGGACCAGGCTCAGGCTTATTTCAGCTTCAAATTAATAATGATTCGTCGTCAGTTCAACTTGATGAACTTTTGGGTATGATACATAGCTGTAGCCTACTGCGTGTCAACAACAATAATAATAATAATAACAACTACAGTACACAACACCACTGAGTACACACATTCAAGTTTGAACCTGAGTTATACGGAATCTTCTTTGTTTCTTATTGACAGCGGAAATGTTGTATTTTCAAGTTATTTGCTAAACGATGCTAATACTAAGGGTTTACTCTTTTTTCTTTGAAAATTAAGCCAATTGCTTGCTGAGTTATATACTTTGTAGAAGTTTTAGTCTAGTTCAAATTTTGTCTGTTTTGTGACTTTTCTGTAACATGGCCATCTAACTATTTAATGAGGCTTGAGTTTTGTTTACTCTTGGCACATTTTGCTGTGCTATTCAGTTCTGGTTTTGAAGTCACTCGAGATTTTTTGTCCTATGCTCGCGTGTTCAGGTTCGAATTAAAATTTGTAAACCGAGTTTTTTTTAATAACAATATGCATTAAAATAGCAGGTTTTGTTGGGGGAATACATTGCTGAAGTATTGTTAAGGTTATATCTGGCTTGTTTATCTCTCCATATTTGTAATTGGAGTAAAATGCACCATTATTTCTGAAATCTGAACTTTTTTCTTCGTTGTTATTTCTCGTTTATGAATAGTTAAGACTTGAGCTTGTTCGTTGTTTCTCACAACCATATTATGGACACGGGAGCTCGGTCTGGGGGGGGGGTTGTCCCAGATTTTTCGAAATTGTAGGGTTGCCTGAACTGACAAAAACGCTAAAATTTTCAATTTTTGCTTAAAAATGGGAAGTTTTTCCAGAATTTTGACGTTTTTAGCGACTTTTAAGCTTTTTGGTCATTTTTGAAGCGTTTATATATACAACGATCTGGGGAAGGTTTGGAGGATTTCGGCACATTGTTTCAGCACCAAGCGGGGGGCTTGTCCCGATGGGTCAAATTTGAGGGGGGCTTGTCCCGGACTGGGGGGAGGGGGGGGCTTGCGCCCCGTATAGGTACATCTGTGCTCACAGCCACAGGTTACTGAAGATAGTTTGGCCTCTTAACTGTATAGTGTATATGTATACAGCTTTGATGTGTGAATAAATCTGTTTGGTGCATGGCAAATGAATTTTACAGCTATTTGTTCGGATTCACGTAAGGAATATATACATAAGTACTTAGACTACCTGTAGGTGCAGTTTTTGACGCAATTCGCTGGAACTAAGCGCAAACTTTATTATATTTGACACAGGTATGAGTTTCTTTTAGGTCTACATATGGGCAAGCTATTACAACAAGCTCTTCTATCGATATTAATCTACATATACAGGAAAAGTAGTTTTTTCGGACAAGTTTTACAAAATATAGTGATCTTTAAACAAATACTGCTCAAAGTAAACAATGCGGTAGAGCAGCTTTTCAGTTGGCCGGTTGTTGCACTTTTTTCGTACCCTACAAGTTGAATTTGGTGAAATACTATTTAGTTACAGCAGTTAACGCCATACTTTTTTCGAAACTTATTAGGTAGTACCTTCTACTATGTCTGTGCCAAATTAGAGTATTCATGATGTCAGCGTAAATTCTTGGTGCATCAGGTTAGAAAGCGGCTTACTGTTGGTCTTCATCATGTATGTGTTACCGTTATTTTAATAATGGAATTTATTTTTAATGTTAATATTAATATAAATACAATTCGTAAAATATTTTTAATTTAATATTAATATAAATAAAGTTTGCAATTTATTTTTAATTTAATATTACTATAAATGCGATTCCTGAAATATTTTTAATTTAATATTAATATAAATAAAATTCTCAATTTATTTTTAATTTAATATTAATATAAATACGAAAATTTTCGATTTTTAATATTAATATTAATTTTAATATTAATATTTCCAAAATTATTGGTTTTAGCTAGTGCAAAAAACACAGACATTGCAAGCAAATGCAATAATGTGCACCCTCGTCATAAACAGTATACTTCGGTGACGCTATAACGTTCTCGAGGCACTCTCTTCGCCTTTACGATTCAACCTTCCTTAATCCCCTTTTGTCGCTCAACACTATCACAGTTCCACCACAATTCCTGTTTCACTTTACTTGGTTCCTGCGTTGTTGTCGTTCTGTCATTATTATTTGTCCTTGTCCGAGGGTAAGATTTGGCACCCCACCTAATAAATACTCAATCTGGTCCACAAAACTTGGCTAGTTTACACTAGTCAACTATCTAAAAATCACAGGGTTCTTCCTGGAAGTCCACTTCTTTGTGTTACGTATCCCAGTACTGGACCAACTGCCACATATGGATAGCTCGTTAGGGCAACGACATCGACAAGGTTAGTCACTCATGCACACACTCTAACGAAACTCAAAAGCAAGGAACATTGATCCACAAAGTTGCAGGGGTCTGGGGGCAGTAGCCACCAGAAAAAAAGTTGAGGAAAATTTTGATTTTTACGCCAAATTTGGTCAATTGGAAACCGGATCATAAAAACCATTGGGGGTGTTAGGGATAATAGCAAGAGTACATAATAGCTTCTCACTCTATATAGAAGAAGAGTGAGACACTCTCCAGCCTGCCTGTGTTCTAGCACAGGCAGATGCGCTGGTCGTTTTCTGGCTACATGTTGACATTCTATGCAACATGTGGTTGACCAATGAGCGCGTAGATTCCCTGCGTAACACACTTTAGTATATAATCCCTGAAGCGTTGATAAGCATTAAGATAGTTATAAAAGCTTAATAACTCAGTATTTATTTATAGTCTGCTTGCAAAAACATTAAAAAAGGTTTGCAAATACCTCTAGGGATATTTTGGCACACTTTCAGCGAAATTGATTGAGAAACTTTTGAGATATAAACTTTTCTGAATTTCTTCAAAGTTTCTCAATCAATTTCGCTGAAAGTTTGCCAAAATATCCCCAAAGGTATTTGCAAACCTTTTTTAATGTTTTTACAAGCAGACTATGAATAAATAATGAGTTATGAACCCTTATCCCCATCCCGTTTTATGATTGGAGCACGTGCCCAGGCGTCTGCCAATCAGAGAATAGAAGCTCGCTTCTGATTGGCCAGTCACTTGTTGCATAGAATGTCAACATGTAGCCTGAAAACGACCAGCGCATCTGCCTGTGCTAGAACACAGGCAGGCTGGAGAGTGTCTCACTCTTCTTCTATATAGAGTGAGACGCTATTATGTACTCTTGATAATAGTCTCCCGCCTAAAATTTGTCCACCCGGACACCTTTATATGTGGTCCCCCGCCCGGACACTTTTATCCAGATAAATGTGTCCGGGGGGCCACTATTATCCGGATAAAAGTGTCCGGGAGGGGGGACACATTTATCCAAGAGGGGACACTTTTATCCATATAAAAGTATCCGGGGCGACACTTTTATCTAGATGAAAGTGTCCGGGGGACAAATTTTTGGGGGGACACTTTTATCCGTGACAGGGGGAGGGGAACCCTTGTGTAATATTTCAGTCGAAAAAATTTTGGGGGGGGGGCGGTGAATCCCCCCATTTCCCCACCACCCCTGGCTACGCCCCTAGAAAGCCCTACATTTACGGCACAAAAGAATCCTAGGGTTTATTCCTTTACCGGATTAAAGGGTTAATTTTAATCGGACTAAACAGTTTAAGAATTATGCTGAAAAATGCCATTCCAAAACCTCCAAATTAAATGTACTTAAATTTTATCACGCTGTTTTTTAGTCGGACTAAACGGATTTAACTATGCACGCTAATGTTAAGCGGGTATGTTATTTTAGTCCAGTGGTAGTTTTGGAATCGGGTCAGACTAAAATTAAACTGCTGACTTATTTTAACTCGTTCAGTCCATTTAACCCGATTTGCCATTCCTAAACCTAGGACTAAAATAAGTCCAGTCCGTTTGATCCGGTAAAGGAATAGGCCCTTAGTGAACAGTAAAACACCATCAGGGGATGCAGTGGGGGTGTCAGTAGGGAAGTTCAGGGGGGATGAGACTTAAACAGTTAATTTTAAAGTTAAAAAAGGATGAAGTTAAAACTATTATCCTGAAATTTTTATGGGCCGTTTTAGTCCATGCTGTCAAATGTGACCACCTTCACGCAATCGGTGTTCTTGATGTTTTACTATAATTCAGAAAGTTTCAAAACTTTTTGCCATCGCTCAGGTATATGTACCTCACCCTATAGTATTAACTATTAACAGAGCAACCGTGCACCTGCCATACTTGAAGGGCGAAGGCTAGTAATAAACTACAACATTGACTGTATCTGACTGTAGAAGGCTGGGCTGACGGCTGACGTCGCAGTCGAAAATTTTAATGCGGCCACAAAGAAAAACTACTTCTGCGATAAAAAAGTCACTTGTGTAAATTGCTGAGTGAAGCGCAGTTTTTGTTATGTGGCAGTGGGTCCAAAATTTGGCCGCTAAACACAAAGATCTACACTTCCTGAAAAAAATTTAGTTGACTAAAATAAACATGTCAGTTGTCAAGTGCTGTAGTCCCGAATTGGCAGTTCATCACGTGGTTTGTTAACTGGCTCCTCTGCGAACGGCGGGTTAAGAGGGTCGGGCTACCCAGGTCAAAAATCAAAGTTCTCCAATTTTGCTTATTTTCACATATTTTACTCCCCTAAGGCACCCCAACCTCAGATAAGAACATTTTTGATTCATTGCGTGTGTCAGTGTGTTTACATAGGCAAAAGTGCGCAAAAAAGCCCTTAGTTGGACAGTTTTAACACAAACCTCATCAAGCCAATCAGGCAGAATGTATGCGCAAAATCGTATGATCCGGATTTTTTATATGCATTTTCAATTCTAAAATCGAGGCCAAAATGTGAAAAAACGCCGTTTTTTGCGCCCGCCCTATTTGAGTGATTTTGCATTTGGCATCACTGCTCAGGCCATAGACAAAAATTTAAATAAATGGATCATAGAGGTTGAGACATGACATGGGCTATCGAATCATGCAAAAATCAACATCGTCAGTATTGACAAAAATTTCGTGTGAAGGGACGCTTTGCAACCACAAAAACTGTTTTGCGCTTATGCTTTACACGTAAAATTGATTTTTCAGAAGCCCCAAGCAAAAAATCGGCAAAAGCATTGGTTCCAGTTTGTTACATCTGCGATGCGCCTTCCCTTGGGCTACATTGTGTACAAATATGAAGCGAATCGGAGAACCTAAAATTTTCATTTTTACAGGTAGCTCCCCCCTCCTTAATCCGGCAAAGGAATGGGCCCCTTAATAATTAGCCATGCCAATGTGACTTCACAGACAAGTTTCGGGTTGAAAAGCGAACACACGAGCTACGCTGTATATAAATTAATATTAAAATTGTATAAAATGCATTTTTAATATTAATATAAATGCAGCGTGTCAGTTTCTGCATAGGCATATACTTGTCTTGTATATACCCAGCCGTTATTAAAAAGAATATTAAAAATAAAGTGCTTTTTAATATTAATACGGCCAATTTATTTTTAATTTAATATTATTATAAATACAATTGTTAAAATATTTTTAATTTAATATTAATATAAATAAAATTCTCAATTTATTTTTAATTTAATATTAATATAAATACTGTTCCTGAAATATTTTTAATTTAATATTAATATAAATAAAATTCTCAAATTATTTTTAATTTAATATTAATAAAAATATTAATATTAAAAGTATTTTAAATACAGGCTTTTAATATTAATATTAATTATTAAAATAACGGTAGTATGTGTCAGTGCAACAACCGGCCAAACCATCAAACGTGTAAAAATTTGTGCTGCAACAACCGGCCAACTGCTGATGAGAGTTTTAAGATTGCTTTGGAAAAATTGTCAGTTAAAGCTTTTCTGTTGAAATTTTACAGGAAATAGAGCAAAAGTTGAGGTTTAATTTAAGCTACTGCTTGTAAAAATTGGTTGAATAAATGCTGGATCAGAATGCTGCAAACTTTAATGTCGATTTTCTAATTTTCAGCTTTTTGTAAGTTAACCGGTTGTTGTTGTTGTAGGGGACCGAATCCTGCTTTTCACAGAATCGAAGAATTTGTATCTACCTACATAGTCGACTGTTTTGGAACATTGAAACGCTTATTTTACTGCAACGTAATATTTTTGAGAATTGAAACCATGTTTGTACATTTTCTTTGGTGTAGCATTCATTAAAAAAGCCAGACTTAAGTAGCCAGATCAGAGACTGGATTATGAATTTATTTTTTCTGTCTTGTGAAAATTTCACCGACCTGGCCACTGTTTTGTCCCTGTAGGCGTGCCCACTACATTTCTTTCGGATCATTCATTTGGTGATTAAGTTCATTTCTTTGTCTGACAAATTGCACCTCCCCGATAGTAATAATGGCACTATACCCCTTAATAGCACGGCTGTCATTTTCTCGCTAATTTGCTGTCGTTAGTATAATAATTAGCCTAGTCATTAATTAATTAACTAGTTTGCTACATTTTATTCTGGAAAACAACTATGACTACGTGGCTTCTTTTAGTTTATCGTTTCTCTGAGAGACCCTTTGGTTTTACAACTATTCTGAAGTATGACACTGTATACAATACCTATGCTCTACATGGTACGGAATATATACGGATATAAACAGCTTATACAAAGCAGAAGAAATCTTGGGGTGGTTTTCACAAAGGTGGTTTTACTAACCCATGGTTTTACGCACGTTTTTATATGATTGCTCATAATTTCATTGCGAAATATCGCATGATTCGTTACGAATTTCGTCGATTTTCTTAAACCATGGTTTTAGCTCAGTTGAAATGGGACAAGCCTTCCTCAGATTTTATAATGTTTTGAATAGAATTTTAAGCGTTCCAACATGTGAACTTTTGTAATGACCAAGTCTAACAAATGAACTGACGTCAATGCACACCTAGGCATGTGGGAATTGGGTAACGTGCCCTTCTTAGACCCTAACCAGGTTCAGCTACTTTCGGGAGAAAAGTCCGCCCCCTCCCATCCGCAGGTCCGTTCCACTTTCCATCACCCCTCAGACTAGACTGGCTTATTTCTACACGACTTGTCCCTTTGATCCCGTTCCCTAGATTCCCTCGGCTGCATAGTGCATATGTTCACCTTAAAACTATTAAAAAAACACCGCTCACAATTTTTTAAACCTCTAGCTAACACATTAGGTGGTCACAATCAGAAGTATAATCCGCGAAATTCAATTTATTACTCCAATATTGGTCCCGCTCAACTCTAGAAAGTAATAATATGTCTTCTACTTGCGTGTTCAGGTCAAACAAAGAGGTCATAATTCAACCATGCTAAAACTTTTTTGTGAATTTGTGAAAGTCAACAGTTCATGCATACAATTGCGTGTGAAATTTGTTGTTCAACTTGTGCGAAAATGGAAGTGAACTGGCGAATTGTCATCAAAAATATGTTATATTTGTATATTTTAATTTGTTGAGCAAGATTTTCGAGCATATATTTTTTATAGATAAAGAATGTTTTTTGCGTACCTATTAATCACATTATTGTCCATATCTTGAGCTGAAACGTTTGCCATAGCATTTTGTTTTGATGAAATTTCAACTGAGCTACATACTTATGCAAAGCTAAAACTGTGACATTACAACCGACTGTAAGCTGACGTTCACAACTTGTACCAATACTGAAGTTGTTCTTTTAATAGCGTGTTTCGTTTCAACCCAGTGTCCAGTATATTTTGCCTTGACAGGTATTGCATTGCCCAGTGAACAATTTGCGTCTAATAATTCTGTTTTGGAAAATTTGCTGGAATTCCTTCAAATGCTTGTTTTCACGGATGCTGTTTTTCCTTCCTCAACCATTTTGTCGTGCCAAATGTATATAATTGGAACCAACGCGATGTTTTCAAAATTTGTTCAAAAATGTGTGTGTATATAGTATAATATAGCTTATTTCATTGATATTTCATGAACTTGATAGCAATTAGAGCTAAATATGCAACTGTTTTTCCTGTTGCATATGCTTTATACATATTACATGGTTTATATCAGGGCTGGTCACGGTTACAAAGTCACTATCCGTGTACACGGTTAATTCCGAACGCAACTAACTGCGTATACCTACACGCTATTCCTGTATTTGTCTACCCGTTTACACACTAAGTATCCGTGTAACCGTTTGCACGTTAGTAACCGTGTAAACTAGGGGTTAAGATTAACAAATGCTTTGTTCTAGCTAATTCCGCGAATTTAGTCAAGCTTAATGCCTCTGACTAATCATGATCCAGTCCCCTTGATCTACTAATCTTGGAATAGTTTTTGCTGCTCACTAAAAAGTCGTTAAGTGTTAATAACTCAGTGTCTGTGGACTAATTAGAACTTGCTAGGTACGTCCGTAAAAACGCTTATCTGCTAACTGATGCTAAAACTTGGGAAATATCATTGGCTATTAATTTAGCCAGCTTCTGCTAACCGTAATTGCGCAGCCATTCTTAAGGCCTTAGTTCAGTTCTAGAATATCTTCTATACTTTGAACTTTTGAAAACTAAACTTTCTGCTGAATGGCTACCATTTAATAGAAGTTATTTCGCTCAGCTGCATAAATAACTCATTCACAGCGTGAAGATTAATCAGTAAATTTCCCCTAATTAGTAAAGACGAAAGTCACCATTTACCTAGTTAGTTATTTGTGACGTAGTTAATATCAGGGCCCTATCACTTATAGTATGCATAGCAAAATATGGTGTGCTAAAGTTACAGTGTCTTGAAAAGAGTGGAGCTCACTTGCAAACTTTTTCAGTGAAAATTATCAGCTATATTTAAACTTAAGCGGGATCTGATCTGACCTGATTACATTTTTGCGAGCTTAACTGATAACAAAACTAATTTATTACTTAACTAATCAGTTAACTAATTAATTGAACAGACTAAAATTTCGGTAAAAAACCTTCCATAGCAAAATTACTGCGTTACCCAAGACGCAATAAGCAAAAACGAAGAAGCAAAATGTTTTTGCCGATTTCCCATTTCTGTAAAGAACGTCATACCTTTTCCTATTATGTACTCTTTCTCAGAGGTAGTTTGCTACGCCTAATTAAGTGATTTTACTATTTGTAACAATAAGCACTTAGCTTGATTCCATTGAAGTACGGATATAAATCAAAGTGATAACGCTAGTACAGCCTAAAATTACGGTCATAAACTACACAGCTGTTATCTTGGTGATAGCTAAAAATTAATGCCTAACTTAACCATCTCCAGCAAAACGAATTGCTTGGTTTAAGGTCAACTTCTGATTTCTTATCGTTGCTTGAGCTCATCTGCAGTTATGGAGCATATTCTGTGATCTTGGCGGTACACTTTGACTCTTCTACTTTTTTATTGTTTTTTTAAACTTATTGTCGCAAATGACGTTAAGTTTTTTACAGCCGCACGCTGTAGAAATCAGAAGAAAACCAGGCAAGATGAATCAAACAACAAATTAAACACAAATTGTGTAGCTAGAGTTAGCTACGCTGAATGGGTACATCTACATGTATAACAGAGGTAACTTAGTTCATTACCCACTTTTACTTTCTCACGGGCCTATACCTTTTCAGTCGTTCGTAATATGTAAAATGACAAAGTTGCCCGTTGATGTATCAAATCTGTAGCTGATCGGGGACTCAGTCTTAATGTTGGTTCGACCGACATCAGTTTTAAATTTTTTTGCCTTCTTGATAAGCCATGTAATACTTAATCACATGATTATTATAGCATTGATTGGAACGGTAAAAGTAGGTAAATTAAATTAAATGAAATACTAAAAGTACATAAACGCCTGTGTTAAGTAAGCGTGCTCTGTAAGCGATGCATATAGTTGTTGTTGCCTACATAATTATTAGTCTTGTTATTAGGTATACCTTTCCATTTTTTAGGTAGGTATAATAGGTATAATAGGTTTTTAGGTTTAATATAATTAGGTATAATTATTTAATTTTGCCCCTTTTTGATTTTTGCATTTAAGCAAATAAAGAATTCAAATGATTATTTTCAAATTATGATTTTAAATCATTTCAGAATCTCACCGATTTATTGAACGAACAGTTTCGTAGCGATGGCCTCAACGTCAGTTTCTCTGATGTATTACCCAAAAAACGTGCTGTTTAACTTTCTCTTAGTGATTATATTCGCTAATCTTGTGTGTTGTCGTAATACTCGCTTACTTAAACGACTGGGACCCACAGAAGATGTTCAAGTAAGTAATAACGATGAACCAAAGTGATGAATTGTCAGCTTTCACGATGTCGCTTAAGGTGGTAGTTACGTTTTCGCAGCTCTTTTCATTGTTATATTTTGCAGCAGTTGTATTTCGTTATTTCTTCGCTATGGTGGAAAATGTCCGCATACGGTCAAGTAATGTCACTATATGTTATAAAAGTGGTAGTTTGCTGAACTAAGCGTAGTGATTCAGTATATTTTTCTGTGACCAAAAGTTTGCCCCAAATTTTACTAAAAATTCAAGAAAAGGCAGTTTTCATGACTTTGGTGGGCTCTAACTAAAAAAATATTCAACCTTTTCACTCAATTCGAAAAAGGTGTCGGGGAAATTTATTTGGCTACTGTCAAGTTTGCGTTTTTTGCGTTCTCATGAATCCGTCTGAGTATTTGTTACTTCAATTAAAATCACTCATTCTACTCAGAAATGATAAATTTTTTAAAAGTTTTAAACTTAGTTAACCAGGGCTTCATTGGGGTCATTTAATATTACACTAAGCACAGTTTGTGGTTAACCGCTGAAAAAATGGCGGACAAAAGCGTAAAAAATGTCATTTCATGAGTTTGAAGAAAATTTGCAATTGTTGAAGGGGTTTATTAAAACTGCCAAGGCTTTGGGCTGCTATAACATACACCTACCAAATTTTCTATATAGAATAGATATATAAGGGACTATATCTCTGTAAATTATGGTGTCAAATGGTTTTTGTAATCTGTGATATTGGCATTAGAATTCAGAATGGTGTTAAAAAACTTCAAAGTTATCGATCGCCTAGAACGACTTACCGAAATATGTCATTTTTAGCTGAAAATATTCTTAAAACTAAACGGGTTGGACCTTTTTTGAATGGCGTTTCTGAATAGCGTCGGAGCTACAAAAATTTACATACAATTTTCCAAGTTTTCGAAAAATACACGAAAAATCTTGTTTTTGAGCCATATATAATAGCTGTAAAAGTAAGAATCAATTTGAAACTAAGCTCAAATAATGTTGTCTACATTTCCAATGTCTGTGTTAAGTTTGATTATGTTCGATCATGTATTTTTTGAATTATTGCAAACACTTCGAAAACGTAACTAGGTACCACCTTAATTAATACTTTATAACATATTCTATTTTTCTAATTGTTAATTGAATGAAAAATAGGCATATATACAGGTTAATACCTATTTAAATAGTATTTTTTCAGTATTTTGAACTCAAGGCCGCTAGTCATAATATTTAATTTTTTTGTTATGTCGTTTGTAAATGCGCCAAAAATTATTTACGTATGTAGCAGTTTTTCTGTAATAGCTTACGGACATTTTCCTCACAGAAGTAAAAAAACAGGCAGGCATAAGGGTTGATTCATATTAACGTACAGTATGTCAATTTAGCCGGTCAAGTTACGAAATAATTACATAAGCCAATGAACCACAGAATCAGCCCTTATGGTTCTTATTGCTGCTTATGAGGCTGCTATTGTGTTTCAGGTTATCGACAGTGACACTTTGGCTCCTCTTATGCGTCAGTTAGATCTTGAGCAGAATTACCATCTAATACCGGCACACGAAGCCATAAGACTAATTATGACCAACTCCTTGAATAAACGGCAGGTCAAAACTGGTAAGTTGCTCACAGTAGCCTGCTCTGTAAAACACTGTACGCAAAATTAGAAACAGTAAATGATTGGATTCTTATAATAGTCTACCTTGATTATACGTAGACCAGTCAAAAAAATTTGTTTTGTAAACTACAGAAACTATTTGTTACTTGCTAATTCTTTGCTTACTGTATATACTTTATTACTGTTGCCGAAAACACGGTCTGTTCACAAATTCGGATTAACAGGATTAGATTAACTGAATTAACGGGAATATATCAACACAGAAGCATGAGATCTTTCTCAAATTAGACACAGTTGCTCCTTTTGGTTATTTGCATAAACGTGCAAGTTTTTACGCGGCGGCTAGCCGCCGCGTATATACTATAATGCAAATGGTCAATTTGCATGCATCTCTCTTCTCAGTGTAAAGTTGCATTGAACAATCGGGTAGGTCTCTAAATTACACTAGATGTGTGTGTGTGTGCTGTGTGTGCTCAGTCTGTGTAGTGATCTGGCATCAGCGTTTATGCAGAGTAATGAATATGTATTTAGCGACAAGCAACACTGGGTGTGTGAGCGTGTGTCAGATCATACATAACATGTTCGCGATAGCCGATAATGTCATTGAACAGTGTTGCGACGAAACCTGTTGTGACAATGTTTTGTAGATTATATATCAGCGCATTGAAACCAGGAGATGGTTGACTTAAAACGCCATTGCCAACGACGCCTGGTACGGCTGTGAATGTCACTCAGCTTAGTGACATTTAAGCTTATGTACATATGTAGCACTGCTTTGCAGAAAACTTGCTGCTCAACTGCATTGCTTCTTTCTTAGGTTTTGCTGCCGTTTTTTTTTTTCTTCGCTGGTTTTTGTGTTTTTGTTTTTTTTTTTTTTTTTTTTGGCCTTAATTAACAGAAATTCTTCGTGGTGTGAAATATTTTTCAAAAGCCTTATGCTGTTTGTTATACATATAAGTGTGAAACAAGATTCACAAACACAGTCCAGCTCCTCAGTATGCATGTAGAATGGTGTTACTTGATCAAAATATCATGAAACTTTATGCGGCCTCAGCGGCTGACCGTCTAAGCTGGGGCTGCGGTTGGCACCGGAAAATATCGCGATTTCGGGAGTGAAGGTCGCCCGCAGAGGCAAATTCAGACCTACCTATTGTTTGATTTTAGCTTATTTAAACTGTGCCATATGAATTTTTCTCAAATAGAACCATTTTTAACCATTATCCTGACATTGTTGATGTCTGACAATAAAAATAGTTGCACCACTAAAAAAACCAAACATGTGATTTCGCTGCGGAAAAATAGATTCTGACAATCAAGAGTACAAGTAGTCGCAAAAGTCATGCCACCAAAAAAAGTGGCGCATCTTTTTTTGCTAGACTTCAGCTAAAAAATGAGATCAAAACTGAGAGTGGTCATGTTTAGTTGCTTGAAAAGTGTTGGCATTGAAAAATGTTGGCGCCGCGTTCTTTATTCGAAGAATATCCTCAGCATTACAAACATGTCGCATCCTAATTAATTATTCCTAAATTAATTTAACTCTACTCGCAAAACGTGCTTGTTGGAAAGATACTCAAATCCTATGACGAGTTATTGTAGTTAATTCAGTTAATCTAATCCCGTTAATCCGAATTTGTGAACAGCCCCGCGTTTGCTATTTCAGCCTGCTTCTTCAAACTGTGTGACATGTACGGAAAATGAAGCCAGACAACTTTGTAAATTATGTGCATTTGTTTGCTGTTACTGTCAAATTTATTTTTGTCTGATCGTTCTATAAGCTGCGTGGCTGATTTGCAAGATGTCGTGGACTATTACAGCCTGTTATTGCATAATTCGTGACGGTACTGAGTTCAAATTCAACGTCAACACAACTAATCTTTTTGTTCACGTTTATATATTTATATATGTAAGTAGTGTGGATTTCGTTACTGTGTCACAAAAGCGCAAGGGTGTTCTAGACAGCTTCAACGTCATAATGAACCAGAGGTAGCATAATGATGTTAGTAGTAAAAGAGTTAAATCGGAATGTTTAAGAAATTGCAAGAAGTAAAACTAATTGGTGAATTATATATAAGTAAATAATTATTTTAATTAGGTAAATTTCATAACGGTTTAAATTTGATGTTTAAACAATTCAAGGGCGAATTTATTCATGTACATATAAATTGTTTCCAATGATAACGCATTATTAAGCCATTAAAAAACTGTTCTGTTTATTTTTGGCCGTTTACATTCTGCAGGTTAAACACTCCCTGCAATCACGTAAATTATTCACGCAAATCACTTTTAAAGTCCATTAAATTGGAAATTCAACAAAAACTTGATCAATTTGTATGGTAACCAACCAACCAATTAATAATAAACTAAACTAAATAATTTAATACCCGTGGTACCTAGTGTAGCTTGACAGGGCCGAGCTTAGGACTCGCCTTGTGTTAGGGTAGATGTCGCGTGTGAGTGTACACAAAACACAGGATTTTACCCCCAGCCCACCCTAATCGCTATTTGCGCTATTATTGTGTTCAGCTGAAAACTCTCCCAACACCATAATACCCCGCCAACCCCCTAAAAGCCCCCACCCCCCTCTGCGATTTGCACTATACACGCTACTACACATAGTCCTCCTATTAGTCAAAATTGTACAAAGCCTAAGCCCGGGCCTGGGCCTAAGGAAGAAGTACAAATATTTTCAATAAATCAGCCAATAGTACGCAATAACTTCTAAATAGCACCATTCTCGAAATAGCACTCTCTGTAGCCCGTTTCAATAAACTCACAGGCCCAAAGGCACAAATTTGTGGGCCTGTGACCTGTGGCCACAGGTGCCTGTGAAACGGGTTTCGATATGGTTTCAGCTGCGCCTGTGACTACTCAAAGGCCACAGGCACAGGCCACAAGTCCACAGGCAGACACTCGCATGTGACGCACACAATGTGATCGCATGCACGGCTTGCCTGCGAACACACGCAGTTACGCTGACATTTGTCACCTGGGCCAATTCTGTAAAGATTTCAACGGCCCGTTGAACTCAACGGACCGTTTAAGGCCCAAGTGTAGTGTCCTACATGGCCAAATTTGGCCAACTTAATCAGTTGATGTATATACGTAGTTAGTTTTGTTTCGAAGAATTGTTAACTGTTCTGCCTAAATCTTGGATGATGAGAAATAAATGAATCAGCAAAGACATTAAAAATTATTTTAAAAAATTTTTGAGGGCACATCCGGGGGCACACCGTCCTGGTCTTGTGCTATTAGAAATGGTCAAGTTGGCCAGCAGACTTGGCGAACTTGGCCAACTTCAATGGCTAACTTGGCCAACTTCAAAATTGCTAACTTGGCCAACTTCAGTTGGCCAACTTGGCCAACTTAAGTTGGCCAAATCAACTTGACCAACTTGGCCAACTTCAGTCGGCCAACTTGACCAACTTGGCCAACTTAAGTTGGCCAACTCAACTTGGCCAACTTGGCCAACTTGAACATCCGATACTTTGACTATCTGAAATAAAGTCAAGTTCAAATCTCGAAGTTTACATTTTAAATTTTCATTTTCATTAACTGACTAACTAACTTGAAAAAAATACCTAACTAGAGGATTAGAACTTGACTTTATTTCAAATAGTCAAAGTATCGGATGTTCAAGTTGGCCAAGTTGGCCAAGTTGAGTTGGCCAACTTAAGTTGGCCAAGTTGGCCAAGTTGAGTTGGCCAACTTAAGTTGGCCAAGTTTGCCAAGTTGAGTTGGCCAAGTTGGCAAATTTGCAACAAAGTTAACAGTGTAGGACACTACACTTGGGCCCGTTGAAAATTCTCCATTGAAAAAATTTCAATTTTATAAAAACTAAAAATCCTCCGTTGAGCTCAACAGCGCCTTTGAACTCAACGGAGTCGTTGAGTTCAACGGAGCCGTTGAATTTTTTATAAAATTGGATGAAATTTCAACGGCTTCGTTTAGCTCAACGAGGCTTTTTAGGCTGAAATTCATTCTATTCTAAATTCTAAAATCATAAAAATAAAAAATAGAGCATTTTATCTCGCTTTATTATTTATATGCAGCACATTTCGCAATCATACGCGTTACTTTCAAAATTTATTTTAGAATTTTATTATAGGCGTTAATTTTATTGTTGTTGAATTGAATTTAGAAAGAGGATTTGACTGATATTAATGCTGCTTTTTTACGAACTACTGTTATGCAGAAATGTTTTCTATATACCGTATTACCTCGAATAAAGCCCCTGGGGTTTTATTGTTTCGTGAAACCTTTACCTGGGGCTTTATTCAAGGCTGGGGCTTTATTCAAGGCTGGGGCTTTATTGTTTCGTGAAAGGCTTACCTGGGGCTTTATTCAAGGCTAGGGTTTTATTTTTTGTCTGGGTTCCAAAGGGGTCGTTTCTCAACTTTTGGTTTCTTCTAGTGTCCAACAGATCTGATAAAGCTCAAATGCTACGTATGTACTTTCCAAACTGTAGGATTAACGTTTAAAATAAAATCGGTATGTCAACCCCAGTAGGACCCAAACTTCCGTCCGGGTAAATCACTAGCTGCCTGACAAAATTTCTTGCGTTATGACTAGAAAGATTTTCACTAAGGTGGCCTCGCTGCTCTCCCACCCGCCATTCACGTAGTAACTTGACCAAACTTTAAGGGTGGATTTCACAAAAGTGGTTTTACACGTGCGTTTTTATATGATTTGCACATAATTTCAATACGAAATATCGCCCGATTCGTTACGAATTTTCTAGATTTCCTTATACCATGGTTTTAACATAGCTCAGCTAAAATTTCTGCAAAACAGAGACCTGATGTGCCCTGAGGGAGGCGCGTAAAAAGACTAATTAGTATCAACAAGAGTACATAATAGCGTCTCACTCTATATAGAAGATGGATGAGACACTCTCCAGTCTGCCTGTGTTCTACAACAGGCAAATGCGCTGGTCTTTTTCAGGCTACATATTGACATTCTGTGCAACATGTGGCTGGCCAATCAGCGCGCAGATTCTCTGCGTAACACTCTTCCCTATCCTAGCTAATCGGCCCGGACGATGCTCCGGCCGAAACAGCGCTTTTATGCCTTGATTTCAGGGGAGGACCCCCGTCTCAAAACCGGGAAGTGTCGTGATTTCAGGGGGGAGGGTGATCGTTTCAGCACACTGCCAGCTAAAATCGGTTGTGTCGTGATTTCAGGGGGGGGGGTACCCCCTGGTTTCAGCACGTTGCCAGCATGGTGAGCGTGAGCTGGTGATGTCTTGATTTCAGGGGGGTACCCCCCTCGTTTCAGCACACCAGCAGCTCACCAACAAGACACCACCGTTTTCGAGCTGGCAGTGTGCTGAAACGAGGGGGGGTGTAACCCCCCTGAAATCAAGACACTTCCCGGTTTTGAGAGGGGGTTCCCCCTGAAGTCAAGACATGTCATGATTCGAGGAGGTACCCCCCCCTGAAATCTAGGCGTAAAAGCGCTGCTTCGGCCGGAGCATCGTCCAGGCCGGTTAACTAGGATAAGGAAGAGTGTCGTACTCTTCCCTATTATCTACTTTTGATATAGTTCACATAGAGTCTAAGTCATATACGCGCCCATGAGATATTATATTAAGACAGTACGTCTTTTGAAGTTTTTTTAAGGATTTAAAAATTTTTGAGAAGGATAAGGTAAATCTGACAACAAAACTAATAGCACACTGAAATCCACAGCATAGGGACTTATACCTATTCGCCTAGGGGTTTTTCCCTCACAGCCGAGCCAAAACCGCAGAAGCCTAGAACATCTTTTTGCTAATGCCTCTATTCCCAACCGAATTGAATTAAAAACCGCAAAAAAATGCCCCGCAAATGTTTATTTCTTAAGATTTGCGATCGTGAAAAAGAAAAGACGGAAAAATCCGAGTTTGCGGGAGGTGATTTTTTATACATATCTCGGGTAATAGTCAACCGATTTGGCTGAAATTTGGCCAGCATGTACACACACTAAATAAAACAGATATGCCTGCATGTATTTAATTTTGAAATTCCGCAATGTGGTGAGCGAGTCCTATTCTAGAGTTAGGCGTTATCGCGCCAACCCTGATAAGGCATTTGTTTTGTAGATAAAGCAACTGTGACCGTCTTCTAATCCCCAAATCAAATACAGTACTACCATATACTCGTCCTATTCTGAGTATATTTAGTCTGGAGTGGCTTATAGCACCAAAAATACCTACTCTTGGTCTTATGCAATCATATTCCGCCCCAAGGCGGAATAAAAAATAAGGTAATATTTTACTTACCACGAACTGTAACGGGTAAATTTAATGGTCAAATCGTAATAAGTCGGCGCTGGTAACAAACCATACAACACAACGCAACAAAAAACATTCATTAATTTAAAAAAACTTATGAGCATAAATAGCTCTCGCGTTGCGTTCAAGCCGCTGGATGTTTTGTACGCACGCAGATGGGGCTTTATTCAAGGCTGGGGTATTATTATTTCGTGAATTCCTTCCCTGGGGCTTTATTCAAGGCTGGGGCTTTATTCAAGGCTGGGGCTTTATTCAAGGCTGGGGCTTTATTCGAGGTAATACGGTAAAATGTTTCGCTTGTAAACAACAATCTCCAAAGTTGTAAAAAATTTTTCAAAACAAAGAACATTTTAAGTAAATTTGTAAGTTGTAGCGGAAACGTAACTAACTTAAGTACTAATAATAATTAGGGCTCGTTAAATAGTAATAATTAAAAAACTAATTGAACTCGTTAAAATTCGAAACTGTACAACAATCAGGCCTTGAGCTGAATTTATATACAGCTAAGCCTTTATTTCAGTTGCAATTTCTTTCATTTCTTTTAAATTTTCTTTCATTTCTTTTTTTAGTTTCTTTCTTTTAGTTCTTTCAAGTTTCATTTCATTTCTTTCATTTCTTGCAATTTTCATTTCGTTTCTTTCATTTTTTGGTAGTTTCATCTCGTTTCATTTCTCCGCGTCTCAAATTTCTCGCTAATCATTTTAGTGGCGTTCTGACAAGGGCAGTTGAGCAAACTGGGAGGGGGCTTAAAAGGTGAGGCCAAAAATTTTGTAATATTTGTGTTAAATAAGCATTACATCTAAATACCTACTCTTTGGTTTTGAGCTGCACGCTTAAAAAGAAACAAACTTGTACACTTGGAAATTAAGCCATGGTCCGCTGTTTTAATTTTGTATCGAATGCATGTGGATATAGCCAAATTTTGGCGCAACGAAGCCAGCACATGTCGCGTTATTAAATAAAATTTCCATTGATTAGATAATACAAACACGTGATCAACTAGGAAGCCAGTGGACAGTGGACAGTGGACCTCACAAGGTCGCAGAACCAGTCAAGGGTTAATAATAAATAAATTAAATACTAATTTAATTTGCTCAAGCAGCCGTGTCTAATCTGAAAGTCAAGTTACTGACTTGTGTCGAGCCTACATATTTTCGGTGAGCGGAAACGAAAAAAACTAAACCGTTGAACTACCACACTTGTGCTTGTTGTTCACTTTTTAGGGATTTATAAACAATAGGTAGCTCTGATGCAAGCATATAGTCAATTATCATATCATTGTATTAAGTAAATTGACTAGTTACTAAAAATGTGGGGAGGTGTCTGGGGATTTGAAACATGTCAAAAACCTTACCAACTTTTAGCCCCAACAGGTAATCGTATGATTCAGAGCTGTGGCTCAAGCTTTTTAAAAAATTTAATATCTTGGAAAGAAACTTTTTTAGCCGCTCATACTAGAAAAAAATCAAAGGTTACGTTTCAATCATGGCATACATTTAGGTAAGATATAGTTCTACTTAATGCAAAAGACCACTTGTAGTTTGAACTTGTAAACGTTGAGCTATACCTTTCCAAAAAAACACTTAAAAACGCAATTCTTCCTTGAGCAAAATATCAATTTGTTTTTCAACGGAGCTCAACGGAGCCGTTGAAAATGTCGGCCAAAATCAAAGACAAAATAGTAGTAGTCGCCTTATTTGAACGGAGTATTTTCAACGGCTCCGTTGAGCTCGACGGAGCGATAAAATTTTTATGAAATTGCTGTTGAAATTTTTCAAGAAAGAAGTTGAAAAATTTCAATGGAGGCTTTATAAAATCAAATTTTATTTCAACGGCTCCGTTGAAATTTCCAGTGCACATTTTAGAATGAAATATTGGTGAAAATGAAAGATTTTGGAACAAAATAGTAGTAGTCGCCTGAATTGAACGGAGAATTTTTAACGGCTCCGTTGAGCTCAACGGATCGTTGAAATTCTTTATAAAAATGGCTGATTTTTCAACGGCTCCGTTGAGCTCAACGACGCCGTTGAGCTCTACGGACCGTTGAAATCTTTATAAAATTGGGCCCTGGGCTATTATATGCCCCTTATATGGATTGAAATATTTTACAGCTATTAAAATGCTGCTTTTCTCAACTTTTATTCATTGTTTCTTTTCAGTTTTAGTGCTAAACTTGCACAACCTTCTGAAAGTAATAATATATAAAAACAGAAAATTTTCAAAAATTTCATACAACTAAAATTTTCACAAAAAAGGTTTCTAAATTGAACAGGTTCGCCTGTAAATCAAATAAATTTAAATTTAAATTGATCCGATTTTAGCGCTAATTGGCACTAAGTAAGCTCTCACAGGCCATCCATGAGCCTGTGAAAAAACGCCACAATTGTGAGCTCGCTCACAGACACAATTTTTTATTGAAATCGAACGGCCTGTGAGCGGTTTGTGGCTGTTCAAAATTCTGCCTGTGCCTGTGGCCTGTAGCCTATGCCTGTGCCTGTGTCCTGTGCCTGTGAGATATTGAAACAGAATTTACAGGCACAGGCTCACAGGCCCACAAATTTGTCTTTTTTTGCCTTTTTTCTGTTGAAGTTTCACCCCTATTTATAAAATACGGCACACAGGACCTTTCATAGCGCGTCTAAGTATCGAACACAGCATCTAAGTATATAAAATTTTAAAACCAGACGTAATTTCGTTACCTACTTCATGACACGTCACACGACTTCTCTCAAGTTTGACCCCGGGGTAAACACTCAAAAGTCAGCAAATTTTGAATTAACTCCTGCTGTTTTACAACCCTGGCAAATAAATTTATTTACCAGTTATCAAGGAGTGAAAGAAGATAAATCATGGACAACTGTGATATGGTAGAAAACTAAAATTTTAGTTTGAAATGCTAAAAACTCGCTAAAGATGAACTAGCTGTGCTATAATGGATCTATGTATACCTATGCATAGGTTGTGTTATACTGGGTCAAAGTATAATGCTATAATAAGTCTGCCGTGTGCTTTAAAGCAACTGGTGCTATAACGTGACCTTTTCATGTATATGCCGCTTGTTTACATTTGTGCTATAACGAAACCCAATCTCACCTTTATGTCCTCTCCAGACTTCTACCCTCGTGTTTATTTTAAATTAGTCTATTTTCTAGTCAATTGTGTTTTTGATGACTGAATACACGTGGAAGAGGTAATTGTCAAGGTTAACAGAGCATATACCTGTATTATTATTCACATAACTGTGTCAAAACGTGTCACATCATTTATTTGTGTGTGTTAACAGACTCAAAAAATTAACAAACAAACAAAAATTGATATCCTCAAGTCACCGAGCTTATAGACGAGCTCAAATACAGGGAGCCCACAGACAAGCGCAAATACAGCGAACAAATTCTAGTCAGAGGTCAAGTATTTAAAGGATCCCACGTTTACTTAGTTTACTCCTACTATGGGGACTAATTCACCTAGTCTGGACCAGCAGAAGAGTGTTTTGCTATGGCCAAGGTTGAGAACGGCAGTACGCCACTCAAAAGAAGTAGTTGATAAACCTTCACTGATACCGATTTTCAAAGAAGAAGCTGCTGAAGACTTTGATGAATTTTCGGGAATATTTAATAGATTATGACTAGTAAGCGCTTGGGCGACCAACGAGTAAGCTAAGCTGCTGCGCGTGGTGTTTGTGACCGGCCGGATTTTTATGGGTTTGGATGAATTGGTTTTGCGGGCGGTGGTGCGGGGAGAGGGGGGGCGGGGAAAACGGGGGGAGGGGGAGGAGGGGGGGGCTAGTGGTTAAGAAAGTTAATAGAAAGGACATTAAGCAAAAAGTACGTGTCAGATTGGCCAAAGGAGTTTTTGTGACTCTATATGAGCATAAGACATTTTGTTTTGTACTCGAGACCAAAAAGTTTTAATTATGCCTTAGTACGGGCCAAGAGCAGGAAAGTTTTGATTCATGGATCAAGAATGAAGTCGAGGGGCTCATGCTGGAAGGGTTGGTGTACCCACTCGGAAAATCGAAGAACTGACGGTTGTTATTCACAAACGTGCTGCACAAACAAGCAAAACTTAACGACACATTTTTCAATAAGCTGCTACAAAACTAGATTTAATTAAAATTAAACTTAAGTAGAATGTTCAGCATTAGCAGACCACGAATTTTTTTAACTATGTGATGTCCTATGATGGTCGCCCAACATGTTGCAGCTGAGGGTGCAAAAAACACATGGCTGTTATGTGTAATGAAAGCAGCATAGCCAGAACATAAGCTATAGTGCTCGACCGTCATAGGATATGGTGTTTACTGTGACAGTCAGCAGATCAGAAACTGAGGTCAAACTTCTCATATAACAAAATCTAAATCATATAGAACAGTTGCTAGACGCCCATCAGATATTCAGTATGCTGGATTGCCGCTCAAAGTAAAACCATAGTTGAGTCATTGTTTCTCAGTCTTTCTGCTGTTTTTTGCGTTCAATAAATAAGTTCTGCTCCTTGTGTTCATCGTGTATTAAGTCAGTTTTAACCTAAGCCCTTCACATAAGTCACACGACAATGAACAAACCTGGTGAGGTAAAGCTATGGGCTGTGATGGCATCAGTGTAGTTTGGTGTTCAGCCCTACACATTCTGCATAAGTAAAACTTAAACTGAACAGGCTACATTTTGGGTTACATACATTCGACAACAAGTTAGATAAATCCATGCAGCAATTGAGCCATGACAACTATGTTAACTCATTTTTCAATCAAAGCTTTTTGGCTTTAGGGTCATTCGAACCTTTTAAAACTTCATTAAAAGCCGACACAGAATGCTATTTAAACACAATCTAAATTGATGTCAAGTTAATTTTTGTGACAAGTTCTTTGTTATCTATATCTTTTTTGAACAGCTTACCTGTACTGCATCTATACCAAACCTACCTAAACTTAAGCCCTTGATTTTTTTATAATAAATCAATTGTTTAACTTGATTTTATTCTAAATCAATAATTGGCTGTGTACTTGTTAAATTTTTTTAACCTGATGCTCAAGACCAAAAATGTGGGTATATGTAGTGGATGTTGCGTTGTATCACAGGTTCACAGTACTGTTATTTAGCTAGGTAATTAGTTGAATGCTAAATTATTTAGCTAGTGGATTTCCTCTAGAGTCTAGTTAATAGTTAATAGCTGATAGTTAAATTTCTTTAGTTATATTAATAGTTAAGTTAAAATTCGTCAGGAATAAAACTATGATTTTAATTAAAGGCATTTTAACTAGATTTTAACTCGGTAGCCGTATATCGTGAAAATGCTGCACGCAAAAAATTGTATATTTGGTGGCATATAATTGCTAGTAGGCAGACGCGGTTTGTTAAAATCAAGTGCGGTGGTTGTGGTTTTGTTTTTGTTCGTTACGGCTTCATTGCTCCGTAACGTTAAAACTGGAATCTATGTATAGCCTATGCTTTGTGTGTAATCCTAGTACGTGTCTCCCACTCCCTTTTTTTAAAAAATGCGTGCAGAAACTAAAAAGTGAACAGATCAAAATCTAATATGTAAAACAATTGCGTGTCTTGACAATATAATATTTTTTATTTGCTCTAAAAATAAAATGTATTGGAATTTGTTTTGGAAATGTCTGTCATTTCTTACTTCTTTCTGTCTTCAACTTTTGCTTGCCTCCCCTGATCAGCTTTTCGAAATTCTTGTCAGTACAAACGTAGTTTTTCTGATTAGTTACTTTGCATAAATGTAAACTAGCATATATGCATAAATGCATATACGCTAGTTTACATATGCATATTTTTAATGCAATTGCTGAATCTTTGTTGTTCTGGTCCCAGTGTAGCAATGAGCAAATGTTTTTTGTGTGGTAGCTTTTGTTTATTGTTTTAGCTTATTCTGGATTTCAGTAAAAATTTTTTTATATAATACGGCTTCTGATAGCTAGGTATAGTAAGGTATACAGTACGCAAAGAAGTAAAGAAGTGGTAGGAAATATGGTGATGACTGATGAGTTAGCGGAAATAAGGCGACTTTATTCTAACTAAAGTTTGACAACTAACAAAAAATAGGTGTGCCAGTTACTTATTTTAGTGGCGGGTCATATAGTAAGCATAGACCCTTGTTAATTTTTAAAGAGAAGTTTCGAAATGTTTTGACTTAAGAGTTGAAATGACTTGACTTACTTTAATGAGTCGTTTTTTGCCAAAAAGTGCCCATTCGCGAGAGGGGACGACGTCGACGTTTTTCCACTTCGATCGCTTTGTTTTGTATTTTAATTTTTTAACAAATTAAAGTATAACGTTCGAGAACTAATGCACTAATCAAATAATAATTACTTAATTGAATAATTAATACGTTGCTAATGTGAACCTAGCCCCTCAATGTCTAAAGCAGCATTGCATAAGTATGTTAGAAGTAGGAAAGGCCCGTTAGAATATTTACAGTGTTTTACAAAAACTCAGCATTGGCCCAGTAGCTCAAATGGTAGAGCACTGCTCCGCAAATTCAGTTAGTCAATTCGGTTTGAATCTCTTTTGGGTCATTCCGCTGAACATGCTCTCTTTCTTCCAATAAGAAACCGCTTGCTGTCTTGAGATGGCGAGACGTGCGAGAACTAATCAATTAATTATAAATTAAATAGAATAATTAATACGTTGCAAGTTTAGAGAGTGAAGCTGGTCCCTTCATTCTCTACAGCGGGATTGCATTAGTAAGTGTGAAGTTAAAAAAGCCCATTAGAGTACTTAAAAGAATTTACAAATATTTAAAGGATTTTACGAAAACTCAGCTTTGGCCAAGTAGCTTAAAAAGTAGAGCACTGGTCTGCAAATCTAGAGATGTTTGGTTCTAATCCCCCTTGGGTCATTACGTTAAAGATGCCTTATTTGAGTAATAACCCCTCTGCTGTCGTGGCATGGCGACACGTAAATGTAAAATAGGTAATATCTAGGCTTCTAATTAAAACTATAGTTATTGGTCGGCTCGATCGTTAATTTTAGTTTAAATAGTTTTTGTTTAAATTTATGTATATAAACCAAAAATAGTTGACCTATATTTTTTTCTTGTAACCGTAATAGGTAGCATAAATTTTAAGATACATTTTTTACAGTAGTTGCTTTAGCAGTTGGAATCAGACGCTTAACAGTTTTAATTTTAGCAAAGAAATCGTTTTTGCCCTACTTGGTACTGACATCATCGTCCATGTTATGTTTCTGTTTATGCACAACAATTGTCTAGAATCAGTTGTTCAGAGTTGTTCGGTGATTAATAGTATAATATTAAACCTTTAACTAAGATTTGGTATTTTTTTACAGAGTGTTTGCATGATTAAAAGTTGGTGGTGCCTGTAAAAAACTTAAAAAAACTGGTGCCTTAAAACTGTCGGTGAATAACTGTATGTGTTCAGGAAATTGTTGGCGGCAGGATTAAAATTTGTAAAAGTTTGTATGTGTCAAAAGTATAAATTTACTCTAAAAGTTTGCATGAAAATCCTGCTAGTTTTTCAAACTTTAGTCAAGCTAATATTTCCTTCATGGCTTTTGAAATCATTCTGATTGCACACTCCTAGAAATTGCTGCAATAGTGCACTAGTCCTCAATTGTTAACGAATGGGTTTACACTGAAATAACCTATCCTAGTTAAATGCCTAGTTGTTATTTTTTTCTGCGAGTTAACAGTTAATTTAAATGAAAATAAATAGTGTTATGTTAAAAAAATCTTACCGCTAGTTAAAACCTAATAGTTTTATTAAAAATTTATGCACCGATAGTTAACAGATTATTGTTAAGTTAAAAAATAGGCTAGCTAAATAACAGTAATTCACAGGCGGCTACTGAAGTGTCGTAGTTTTTTAGTAGAGAGACCACTACTGTTTTTTACATTCTGACACTCTCATCTGTAATTGTCTTGTATTTTTAGTTTTGTCGAATTCACAAAAGTTATGCAAAACTCGGTTGCAACAGACACCAGCAGACAGAAAGGAGACATTTTTAAAATAGGAATTTTAGTATCTGGCTTAGAAAGCTGTTTATTACCAACAATTCAATATAATGCTGACTGCAAGAGTTCAGTGGCAGTTAAATTTCAAACAATTTGTAAGTATTTTTCGCTGAACTGTGTGGTGGAACCATTTTTGAACATTCTACAAATGGGTGCTGCGTTCAATAATAACTCTATTGATGCTCTTCCATTTCTCATTTCCACAGATCTCTACAGTACTTTTTCCAAGTTTTCGGTCAGTTTGCCAGTCGCTCATCGAAAACGATTCGAGTTTCACACCCGATCACAATCACCAGCCCAACCAGTCATTTCTGTAAACACGCAAGACACTGTGCTCAGGCTCTTGCCTTTTATGGGAATATATTATCTGCTTAACATTGCTTGGCTGCTTAGTGCGCATCATAAATGTTTGAAAAGAAATCAAGTGTCAATCCAAAACATGATACAGTCACTCTTGATAGTATTGATGATATTTAACACAAGTTTTGTTACCCTAGATTCGGTGCAAGTGTTGACTAGAACGAGCAGATCTTTTGCTGATTTAACTGACTTTGTGACGTATTTATCACTGCACTCGTATCCACTAATTTACAGCAAAGAATATGAGTTGAACGCCGTCCAATGTAACAATAGCTGGTATAAAATACTGGACCATTTTTTCTCCCAACAAACTCTGCCTCTACCATTAATACCATTTTCCAACACTAAAGACGCATGCGACAAACTATTGCTGTCACCAACTTTGCATGCGGCCCTGTTGAGCACATCGGTGAATGTTGCTACGTGTGATTCTTATTTGCTGGAATTGGTGAAAATTAAATCACAGCTACTGGATCCAATGTTTTTGATATTTTCACGAAAACATTCACTTTTAATGGAAAAAATTAACACCTGTTTGATTACCACAAACCTTCTTTGGTCGTTTCTTAGCAAACTTCATCCCCCCAAGGTGCAGTATGAATCTTTGAGAAACCAAACAGCAGCTGCTGCACAAATTGCTGAGCTGTATGGTACACTGATTGTTTTGTGCGTGCCAATGTTGGGCTATACACTCGCCATGTTTATTTTTATTTGGGAAAAAACAAAAATTTATAACAGACCCAGGGGTTGGTGCGCTGTGGTAACCAAAAATTGGCGCTATGCGGTGGAAACTCTGCTGCAGTGTGCCGGTTACCGTGATTAGCGCACAAAACTAAACTCATCTTAAGCAAGCTCTATTGGTTGTTGGTTCAATATAATGCTTACATCATCAACCATTTTTATACGCTTCATTTTTATGATAGCTTTGGTCGGCTTTTCTATTTTCAACCTGTTTACTGCGTTTATATTAGTAAAATTATATGTTTCAAGAGAATGGTTATTTATGCATGTGAGTATGTGAAAAATGTTAAATGTTATAACTGATTAACTGAAAGCTTATTTATATATATATATAAGAAAAACAAACATGCGTTTAAGATTCGGGTGAAGGCTGAAGACAGTCCTTGCATTTGTTTTAAGACGTCACATATGTTGATTTGATTTGATTTGATAAAAGCCTCCCAGCCACATCAGCGTCAATTAAGACCACTCATCGATTATGTAAGGTAAGGTTTGGTAGCTAAAACCAAGGCTTTCAAAAAAATTTTAGTTTCTTTCTATTATTTTGTTCGTAAAAAGTTAGTATAAGTCTTTCTTTTGTTTTTCTTCAAGAAAATGCAAGGCTTCTTTTTTCTTTTTCTTCTTTTAAATAACAACCAGTAGTTGGTAAAGGCACCCTTACTTTATCCATGAAAAACCCCGCCTCAGTTTTTGCGCTTAGAGTGGTTCAATCCGAACATTTTTGTATTCAACAAACACCCTCCATGCACGTCTTGATATCAGTATGGAACTTGTCCTAATTTGTTTTCGATTTTTATGACTATTCAAAATTTCCACTGCCTTCACTTATACACGAAGCTAGAAAATTGTAAGCAAGGTTGATCCATCGGTACTTCTTATCAAAATAAAGCAAACAGTCAGAGATACAGTATCTAAATTATCAGTACCACCAAATTAAATAAATAAATTTGGTGGTGCTGCTTAATGGTCAAAAGAATCACCAGGCACGCCGGGACCGTTAGGAACATCTAATTGCCACACAGAAAACGTATTGTGCTAATGTTTTAGGCAAAATCGTCACATTTTGTACTATGTTTTAAAACTATCCTAAATATAGTATAATTATAATAATAGGGGCACGTGGCATTGGAAGGGCTGGCCTTGACGTTCTAAACACAAAATAAGCTTACATTATGATAGACCTGACCCGGTCCTCTGGTTTCAGGTCAATAAAGTTGTAGTTATTTTATTGTCAAAACTATTATTACGTTTTTCCTGTTGGGCCACAGCCCAACAGGTCTTTAATTTTGATTTTGGTATCTTAACACACTCACTGCTAGCGTTAAAGTGTTTATGTGCGGGGTGTGTTTTACACGTCTTCTACCCAACATTGGCATATGTCACTACCTAATGCCTCGTATTTTCACTTGTCTTCATACAGTAGATGTTCAGCGGTTGGTGAAAATGCAAAAGTCAAAAAAATGACGCAGTAGGAATCGAAGCAGTGGCCTCATGGTTACAAATGTAACACACTAACCACTCAACCACTCAGATTCCTGAAGTTTCTGTTTTTACATCAAGTAAAACTTTTACTTCTATTCGATTGTTTGCCAGTGTTGACAGTATCGCCTGCTTCAAAAGTAATTTTAAAACAGACCTTCGAACAGAAGTTTAAAATGAAAATTTTTCAGTAAATAGGCTGCAGAGTGATTAAACTTCATCATGTAAAACCTTTTGACTGAGATTTTGCAGTTTTAGTGGCTGCAAAATTATACGTTTTCATAAAAACTGAATCAGGTATATAACTGACCCAACAGGTTTACGATGGCCTCTGGCCAATGTACTTGAAAGTGTATGCTTTATACTTACTGAAGATTTTGCCGCAGATTGGGCTTGTTTGGCACATACATAAGTCACGATAACGTACAGGTTTTATGGTGTCAAATAAAAGCTGTTTTCATGTAATACCTGACGCCAAAGACTAGAACTTATTAACATTTAGCAAAAAAGTTATGGCGGAAAACGTTTTTACGTAAACTTTGTATTTTTCCAAAATATCACCCAACGTCCGTGTTACCACTGATGTAACAAACAAAATGCTTCTATGAAGTCACTCATATAACCGTGATCCTTACACAAAACAGTTTCTGCTCTATCAGTGACCATAGATCCGGCAATGTTGGTATAAATTTCGAAGTTATTTTAATCTTAAATTTTATTTTGCATTTTTCTGTATATAAGTCAGCGTTAACGTATAGCTTTTTTGGTATAAAATAAAAGCCCATCGTCTGCTCCATCTAACTGTGAAAACTAGAATCTTGCGTGGTCTATGGAAAAAGGTAGGTATAGCTAAAGTTCTTTTTAGAAAACATTTTGACCGAAAAAGTTACTCCGCGACTACTTACACTTTATACGTATTGCACAAACGTTTGGAAAAATTGAAATTGTTAT
The DNA here is from genome assembly GCA_030248245.1 of Trissonchulus sp. WLG1_4. Classification (NCBI taxonomy): domain Eukaryota; kingdom Metazoa; phylum Nematoda; class Enoplea; order Enoplida; family Ironidae; genus Trissonchulus; species Trissonchulus sp. WLG1_4. The sequence continues at coordinate 17,969 of JASANF010020801.1, read as the reverse complement.
AACTAGCTTCAAAGTTGACGTAGAAACATTAGATTGCCAATATTCTACTCAGAACTTCAGGCGCTTGCAAATGACACCTTACTTGACGTTGACGGACGCAACATGCAGTCAGTGCTAACAATTAAATAATACGAAACATTGGTCGGTTTTTACGTCATCGTGCAACCAAATCAATTGATAGCTCTTGACAAACGCTAGCATTTAAGAAAAAATTAAAGTCAATGTCACAACCGTAGAAAAAGTTATGGCTCCTGGAATTTTTTCCTTCTGTTGACTACCTATAATCACCTCATATGCAGTCAAATCGCATTGCAAGTTAACCTTAACTCATATTTGATTTTGAAATCTTTTTTAAACTAAATTTTGTCGTTAAACACTACGTGAGTACGTGACCTCACGTTGTAGATACTAGTCTAAACTAGACGCACTAGTCTTGTTGGTATGTTTAAACACTATCCTATTTTTTGTGATAATTATAATAATAGGGTGAAGTGTCTCTGGAAGGGTTGGCGTTGATGTTCTAAGCATGAAAAAACTTTACGTTGTGATAGACGTGACCCGGTTTTCTAGTTCATGGTCAATAAAGTTGGAGTTATTTTATTGTCAAAATCAATCTTACCTTTTTCGGTACATAAGTCAGCGGTAACCTATAGTTTTTATGGTGTCAAATGAAAGCTATTTGTATATCCTAATTGATGCAGAAAACTAGAACTTTTTACCAGTTAGCTAAGAAAGTTATGGCGGAAAAAGTTTTTACATAAACTTATTATTTTTCAACAATGTTACGCAACGGCTGTGATTCTAATTATAACACAAAAAAATGCTTCCATGAAATTGGCCATATAATTGTGATAATTACATAAAACAGCTTGCACCCAATCAATGACCATATTCTCCAGGAATATGGGTCTAAACCTGACATTTATTTTGTTCTAATATTTTATTTTGCGTTTTTCACTTCATAAGTCAGCGTTAGCGTATAGCTTTTTTGGTATCAATTGAAAGCCCTTCTTTTGTTCTATGTAACTGCGAAAACCAGAACCTGTTACGTGGTTCCTGAAAAAAGTTATGGCCGAAAGTTTTTTTTCGAAAACTCTTTGTTCGAAAAGATTCCTCCGCGGCTACTCACACCATATACATACGTAATCAACAAAAGTTCGGAAATATTAAAATCGTTATAACTTGCCTCAACCTCGGCGTAGAAAGATGAAATTGACGGCATTATACTCAGAATTTTAGCCGCTTTAAAATGACACCTTACTTAACGTTGACCGGCGTAACGTCCACTCAGCACGGACTAATAATTAATACTGACCGTTGGTCGATATCTACATCATAATGCGACCTATCAATCGATAGCTTTTGACAAATGGAAGCGAATAAAACTAATTTTACGTCGATACCATAACCATATCGAAAGTTATGGGTCCTGGAACATTTCCCTTTTGTTGACTACCTGTAATCACCCCATATGCGATCAAATCGCATTGTAGGTCAAATTTGAACTAAATTTGGAAATTTTTTTGAAAAACTTGTATCGTCAAACACGGCTTGACCTGACGTCATAGAACTAGTCGAACTAGTCTAAACTAGACTCACTAGTCTTGTATTAATAATAAATACCATTGTCTGAATGATAAACAGAATCTAAACTAGACGCACTAGTATTGTATTAATAATAAATACTATTGTCTGAATAATAAACAGAATCTAAACTATCATAAGCAAAATTGCAAATATAATATTTCAGTTTTAATTATATCAAACCAGTTTTAAATATATCAAACGAAAATTGATAACATTCTTATCATTTTTGTTATAGTTTCAAACTACATTTTTTCTTGAAATAAAATAATTTTTGAACCATTCCAGGTGTAACGTTGATACAGGCAAAAATATTTAAACCCTAATAATCTAACAATATTTTGTAGCTCCAGTGGTGCAGCAGTAAGGATTAAGGGTCGCTTTTACAGTGCTTGACAGCAATCGTGAAAAAATGCCAATAGCCTATAGGCAAAAATGCCTATTAGCCCAATTTCAAACACCTGTAGTTTGTCTACACATACGTATATTCCAAAAAACTTGAGCTATTCTTAGTACTAAAATTCGTTGAGAAAATTATTAGAAGCGAAAATGTGGCTAACGAAAAACTGATTTAAAAAAGTGTATGGTTCCTGTTGGGCCACAGCCCAACAGGTCTTAAGTTTTGATTCTGGCATGTTAATACAGTTCTAGCGTTAAAGTATGAATGTGCGGAGTGTGTTTTACATATGTTACGCCGTAGAATTGCATGTGTCACCGCTGAAACGCCTTGTAATTTGTACATTCACTGTGCAGGCCTAATCACTGACTTCCTATCATAGATTCGAAAATGCAAAAGTTTGAAAAAGTAATCTACAACCACGAATCTAACCCGCTGCCTCATGGTTAGGAATCTGCCGTACTAACCACTCGACATATCAGGTCCTAGTATAGTTTAGTACAGTAAAGTATAGTGTAGATTGAGATTTAGTTTTATTAACTAATGAAACTTCACTTAATAATATCTACCTGAAAATTGCCGAAGCTTTTGCCAGAGATTTGCATTAGCTGGCCAACAGGTTTACGATGGCCTCTGCCAATGTACCTAGAAGTTAATTCTTGATTCTTACTGAATTCTTTTGCCGGAAACTTAGCTTGTTGTCACTATTGCTCAATGTATTTTGGAAATTTTGTTTAGTAAGGTTTGCCTACACATACATATTTTAAAAATTTGCGGCTTGCGATTCGCTGCATAAAACTGTTTTAAAAACTACTAAAAGGCATACAAAATATTTGGGTGAATTGATTTAAAAAATTTTTCCCATTTAAAAATTGGTTGAAATTTCAAGTTGAACAAAATTCTAAAAAAATTCACAAAAAATTTCAAAATTCCAAAAAAATCCAAAGTTCACAAAAAGTCTTAAACAACTTTTTTTCTTGAGTTAATCAGCGGAAACTTGACTGAAAAATTGTATCGCCCAAATTCGGTTATTCAGATAATTTGTACGCACTTGAAAAAATTATTCTCTTATTTTAATAGCTATATTGACATTTAGCAAAGTGTGCAGTAGCAAACTGAGCATTTTTGCCACGGGATTCGTCACAATGCATTTTCTGTATCTTTCACGTGACTTAGGAAAGGGAGTCAACGGACACACATATGTCGAATTTTATCAATTTTACAATTTGTCGCTCATTTGAAAATTTTTTAAACGTATGGGACGCAAAATTTTTTGTTTTTTTGTCTCTTTAAATTTTCAGTTATGACAATTTCTTACCTACTTTTACTTAGGCCGTGTTTACATTGTGCTTTTTCTAGCTGCATAACTGCTCAAACAGCTCGAGCTTTTTTTGTCACTTCCAGTTTTTTTTTTCAGCTAACTTCTCACCAGCAGCTCAAAAGCTGGAGCAAATAAAAAAAGCTTGAACTACAGTACAGTGGTGTCAGTGGCGTACCCAGAAAAAAATTTCGGGGGGGGGAATGACTTTCGATTTTTTGTAATGGGTTAAAATGCACTTTTTAGCAATTTTACCACTCGTAAAACGCCTTACAAACGCAAGATTACTAAACCACAAGGCTGCAGGGGTCTGGGGGCGGCAGCCCCCAGAAAAAAATAAGAAAAATTTTCGATTTCTTGGCCAAATTTTGTCAATTGGAGGCGTATCAGAAAGTTTTTCCGGCCAGACCATAAAAACCAAAGGACACAAGGTTGCAGGGGTCTGGGGGCGGCAGCCCCCAGAAAACAATTGGCGATTTTTCCAATTTTTGGACCGAATTTGGTCAACTGGAAATTTTATTTAACTGACAAAATGACAGAAATTTTTCCGACAAAATTTAAAACAAAAGATGGGAGTGTCAAATCAGACGGTGTATTCCACAAGTAAATGTAGCAAAATATACTCGTGTAGACATGCACATGCAGCATAATGTAGTTGTGTATGCATGCATATAAGCTTTGATGAAAGACAATAACGAGGAATAGTAAGCCACATAGTCGCAGGGGTCTGAGGGCGGCAGCCCCCAGAAAAAAAATTGGGAAAATTTTTGATTTTTAGGCCAAATTTAGTCCATTGGAGACGTATCAGAAAATTTTTCCGGCCGGACCATAAAAACCAAAGGGGGGACCCTTGTGTAAAAAATCACTGGGGAAAAATTTCGGGGGGTGGAATTCCCCCCATTCCCCCCCCCCTGGGTACGCCCTTGAGTGGTGTCATGGACACGAATTAACGAGTCTAAAGTGGCCACTGACCGCCATACTTTTCTACTTATTCTCAGCTTCTTAAGCGTTTTTCTACATTTTCAGCTGCTAGAGCAGCGGAAAAATAGTTGAAAACGTCGAAAAAATGTTTAGCTTAATTTTAGTTGCGGAGCAGCTGCAAAGATGCACAATGTAAACACGGCGCAACCTTAACAACAAATATAGAGGACGCTAAAGTTTTTGTTTTTTTTAATTTTGCTTCAAGGTAGCACTCCAAGAATTTGCACGTACTTCATAAAATTGTAATTCTTAGTTTTGTAGCTAATTTTAGCTGTTTAGCTTTTAATTTAGCAAGGCGCGTAGGATTCAAATCAGCATTTTCGTAGAAGGATTTGTCTCAATTTTTTTCTAGTATGTCACATGACTTGCAAAAGACTATTCCCAGGGTGCATAACTCTAACCGTGTTGTTCTTATTAACGGAAATAAAAGTAACTTGAGTTTTTTTGATTATGTGCTCACTGCAGGTTAGCTTGGTCATATTACAAAAATAATTTCAAAAACGCACAAATTGCGCACCGCGAAATTGTAGGTATTTCAAAAAATTTATTTTTTTACTTTTCTAGTTATAGTCGAACTTAGCCAGGTGCGCAGTATTAAAATAAGCATTTCTGCAAAAAGGATTTGTGTCAATTCGGTTTTTAAGTATGTCACGTGACTTGCAAAAGACTATTCACAGGGCGCACAACTCACAAGTTTTTTAATTATAGTTGTATATTGTGTCAAAATTTTTGTCTGAACTGAACTCAATTCAAATTCAAATCTGTGGCCTTTGCCTAAACACCTTGATTTTTACTTAAAAAATTGTTTGGCTTGCCATATGTTTTTATTTTTATAGCTGAATGGCTTTATTTAAGGTGGCGCTCTGAATAACCGAATTTGGACGATAAAATTTTTCAGTCACATTTTCGTTAGTTAACTCAAAAAGAAAAGTTGTTTAAAATCAAACTAGCTTTTATTTGATGTATATAACGTCAGATTTTTATCAACTTGAAATTTCAGTCAATTTTTTAATGAAAAAATTTTGAAATCGATAACCTATAAAACTCTATACGGCTTTTTAAAACAATTTTATGTAGCTAATCTCTAGTTGCAACTTTTCAAAAAATCGTTTGTGTAGGCTAATATTTCTGAAAAAATTTCCGAAATAAGTTGACCAAATACACAAAAAGACACTACTTTTCGAACAAATTTTCGTTAGCTACTTTTTGACTTCTGAAACTTTTCACAATGGAATTTAGTACTAAAAATAGTCCATTTTTTGGAAAATACGTACATAATACACATATTATGTGTAGGCAAAATTCAGATTTTCAAAATTGGTCCATAGGCATTTTTTGCTATAGGCTATTGACATTTTTTCAAGATTACTGACAGCTGCGAAATCCAATTGAAACTTTGCGCACTATTATAACAGATGTATATGGAGGTGCCAAACTTCTTGAATGGTAATTATTATGATTTGCCTCTGCATGGTAGGCTTTTTGAAATGCCATTTTCGATACAAATTGAAATACCTAAAAATTTGTCACTAGTAACTAAAATTCTCATTTAACTTTTCTCAACGGATTTTAGTACAGAAAAATTAGCTCTCATTTTAGAGAATACGTATGTGTAGACAAACTTCAGGTTTCTGAAAATGGGCTATAGCGTAAATTTTTTTAAAATTACTGTCAGCTGCGAAAACAAATCCGCATGAAACTTTGCAAATTGTTATAGCACATGTATATGGAGGTGCCGAATTTCTTGATTATGATTAGTTATCATGATTTGCCTCAATATGATAGACTTTTTAAAACGTTAATTTCAATAAAAATTAAAATAACTAAAAATTTGTTTCCACTATCTAAAATTCGACAAAAATGTCACCTCGGCTAGATAACTTTTTTAATTTAAGCTATAGATTGTTAAAATTGATTGAGCCACTGCTGAGTGCTGAGCTACACTACTGTGCGTAAAAAAGTTCTTCAAGTTTTCAATTTTTCAAAAAAAAGTTTTCAATTTTTCACTTTTTTACATTGAAAATGTGTTTTGGAGCACTTTTTGAAAAATTTTTTGTTCGTCACTTTCCGGCCACCGTTCGTCACTTTTCGCAAACGACGAAGCTCGTCGTACGCCGACGAACAGGGAACTTTTTTGCACAGTACTGTAGAAACTTGACTGTCAAAATGGAAATTTTGTCTGAACTTTAACCTTCGATTTCTCAGCCCACAGACGTGCTAGAAACTCCGCGATACCTGGAAACGCTTTGTTTGAGTATGTAAATTTTAACAAGCACGTTTTGCGAGTAGAGTTAAATTAATTATGGATAGAGTTTGTTGCGACACGCTTACAGTGCTGAGGATATTCTTCGAATATAAAACGCGGCACCAAAATATTTTAAAGCAAACATTATAACTAAGCGTGGCAAGTCTCAGTCTTATCTACTAACCAGCAATGCAGCGCCAATGATTGGGAATGTTGCCATATCAGAAAAACTCATATGGGACAATTTGAGTTCCAAAATTACGTACATATGATTAAAGATGTATGGTTTGTTGGGTATGGTCGGTTAGGCCATATTAACGATGCATATGCACGCTAGAAATATCGCGGGCCAACCTCAGTTGTAGTATCGGCCGCCGCTGACGCCGTATCAAGTTTAGTGATTAAAATAAGTATATTGTTAAAACGGATTTACTGAGCTTGTACCTTTTAGATGATCAGATAAGCATGTTTGCGATGAGAGCTACATAATTTTAAACTTCTACTATCAAAAATTTTGGTATAATTGGAAAACGGAAATGTCTAAAAAATTTTGGGTCACTATTGCAACTGCTTTTCCAGGGGCTGAAAGAGGGATGAAGTTTTGAGAAAAACCTGTTGGTCGTGGCTTAAGATAGACAGCGTTTAAGTGCAGTCTAAAACGCTGGTCCTACGGTCTTATCCAAGATTGGATTTATCGGATTAGATTTAACTTTATTTCGTCAATAACACAGCGTCAGATAAACGTAATTTACTGAAACTTTGCACACACACGGAAATAATGTATGTAGGCCATGTAGGGCGAAATTTCAGCCTGTGAAATTTTCATTATGTGCTGTGTTATCAGCAAAATTATTTTAAATCTAATCCGTTAAATCCAATTTTAGATGAGGACCTTAGATAATCTTGATCCATGAAATTGCGTGTGTTCTATATCGTTTTCTCACCTTATTTTAAACGTATGCTAAAGACGCTTAGAACAATTCCTAACGAGTGTTTAGCTAGTGTAATTCTGCTTTACAGACCCATTTAAACCTTGTTCAAGTGAACGCTAAAAGTTTAACTAGTTTTAGTTTAACTTTGAAAACAGTTTTTTACATAAAGTATTTTGTGTGTATGTACTTACCCATCACTACCGATTTGCCGCCGATCAGAACTTTCAATCGATCCGACCCAAATCTGTAGTAGGCGACTGCATCTTAAACTGGACATTGCTTAGCTCCAAACTCCACTCTGATAAGTAATGTACGAAACGTTGTACCAACAGGTTTCATCGCAACGCTGTTTAATGAGATTAATTTCCTGTGGACGTACATATTCTACATGATCTGACGCACGCTCGCACAAACGGTCTTGCAAATCAACAGTCTTATATAGCTAAGTACGCATATAATGCATATAGCCACGTGCACACAATGAACACACGCCCACACAAACAGTGCTATTTCAAGACCTGCCTCTTGTTTTACAGTAGCACTACATGCAATCATAGAAGACGATTGCAATATAGTATATACGCGGCGGCTGAGGCCGCCGCGTAAAAATAGCAAAATCTCGCGAAAACAATTTGCTATTAAGAAAGTTACAGTCGTTTTAGTGCAGCCGGTTTTGCGCTTGTTAACAGAAAAGTTTCTAAGTCTAATTCTCCGGCCAAGGCTGAGCGCAAGGCAAATTTAGTTTAAAGTTGAAATTTCTTGCCTACACTACTGTGCGTAAAAAAGTTCCCTGTTCGTCGGCGTACGACGAGCTTCGTCGTTTGCGAAAAGTGACGAACGGTGGCCGGAAAGTGACGTTAATGATGTGAGTGAGTGAGTTAAGTGATTGTTAGTTAATTAACAGTTGTTATACTGAAAAAATGGTTATTGTAGCCTAAATGTAAGATGTTGCTTTTGTCAGCAGCAATACGTAACTGGTTGCTAAGTGTCCAGTCAAATACGTTACGTAGGCTCCCCAGTAGTGGTGTAGTAGTCCTGAAGTTTTTGACAAGACATGTAAATTTTGCAGTCATCAGCAAAAATCTTGATGATGCTGTCCGGAACAGCACTCACAATATTATTTATAAATGTAAGAAACAGTAGAGGTCCTAGAACACTTCCTTGCGGCACTCCGCTAGTAACTTCTGCACAGTCAGATAGAGCATCGTTCACTTTGACGACCTGAGTACGGTTTGTCAGGAACGCTTGAATCCACCTATTTATGTTTCCTCTTATACCTAACTGTAATGTATACTGTAATGTGTGTGTGTGTGTGTCGCACGGTTGCAGTGTGACTCTTGTGACTACTGGTGCTCGTATAGATTCTTGACTAGAATAGTTAGTCGGCTAGTCAGCAGTTTTGTGGCCTGCTAGCCTCCAATAAAAGCCTCGAACTTTACATCTGGCGAGGCTGCCAGGATAAAGACCTCAAGAAAAGCTGAAAGTCCACCCGCGTGTCTCGCCCAAGGGAAGAAGCAGCCTTGCAGTAGCAACAAGTTTTCCTCCAGCCTATCGTCTGTCGACTACGACTAGAACTGTTGCGACACGGTGCTGTCTTTCTCCACTGCTGATGGCGGAACAATGAGCTCGGACTAACAAAGAAAGAAACCTGGTGGCAGCTGTACGGGGCAGAAGATACCGAAAACAGTCAGACAAGAAACCTGCACCGAAAAATGCTTGAATTCGTCACTGTAAGTGGTGCAGGTCAAAGTGAAATTGCATAATTTTGAGGCTAGCGTTTTGAGTAGTTTTAGTTTTTTTTTAATTTTGATATTTTGATATGCCACGTAGGCGTGCTTTACGAAATAACAGGGAGTCAGTGTCAGAGTCTGATGATAGTCTTGAACGACGTCAAAACCAGGGTAACAACGTCAATGTCTTGAACCAATTCGCTCTGCTTTCTTTCGCAGCTAGTGCCCTTCCGAAGTTCTCTGGTTCTGACAATCAAGACTTTTATCAGTACTTCAGCAACTTTGATAGGTCCGCGGCTGCGAATGGTTGGCAGAATGACAACAGTGCTAAAAAGTCACTACTGCTTCATTTGCTAGAGGGTCGGGCCGCCTTAGCGTACGAGGCACTGAGTGAGGATGAGAAACTGCTTCCGTTCCCACAACTAAAGGCGTTGTTAGTTCAAAAACTAACGTCTGTGGGCGATCAGGCTATTTATTGGAACAAGTTGAGGGAGCGAAAGCAGGGTGAGCAGGAAACTGTAGAAGAGTTCAAACAAGTGCTGATTTCTTACGCTAGACGGGCCGATCCAACTAAGTCCACTACGCAAATTGAGGAAACTGTCAAAAATCATTTCATTTATCAGACACGCCCTGACATAGCAAAATCTTTAGCCTGCAAAGATTTTGCTACACTTGAGAGGGCAGTTCAGGCAGCTAAGCACCAGGAATACATTCGCAATGCATTCCCGCGTGCTGAGTCTTCGGAGCTGAAAGACATGAAAGGCAAAGTTGAGACCATTCTGTCTCAAAATCAGCAGATCGTAGAAACAGTTGCCAAGTTGGCAAACGGGTTTTCCGCGCCGACCGTCAATACGGTGCAACCAGGTGGTGCTGCCGCAGCCAGCGATCGTGATACGCTGGACTCGTTAGTGCGACAGGTGGATCATCTTGGTCGTCGACTGGATGGCTTTTTCCTTTCCAGGAGTCGGGGTATGAGAGGTGGCAGTACTTCTCGTGGTCGGTCGCGTGCCTCTACTGGTTGTTTCTCGTGTGGGGATACTGGCCATCTTGCTCGAGACTGTCCGACTGCTGATAGGTTCCACCAGAGGCAACGAGGACAGTCTGGTCCTGGTCCACGACGAGGACGAGCTGGCGTTTACTCCGTCATGGGAAACGAGTGGACGCTGCCCGAGACAGAGCCGCCAGCAGCGGGCAGCGGGCAGGTACCGAGGAACTATCCTCAGTGAACTCCGGCTCTTCTGTTCCTTCTTGCTCTTTTTTTACTGGTACTCGTAAATTGTCTTCATTGTGTACAAATTGTTCTCATATTGCTCAAGTGGTGTGTCATACTAATCCTTCTGTTGGTACTTCGAGTAGCCTAGTTTATATTCCAGTGTGTTTCTCTGCGCAACAAAGGTCCGTTGGTGCTCTGGTCGATACTGGAGCCGCGATCAGTCTTCTGCGGGAAGATTTATTTTCAGAAATTAAAGACGCCCTGCCAGCATTACGGGAACCCTGTTGTTTTCCAACTGGTGTGACGGGAGCTGAGCTCGGAGTTAAGGGCTGTGTAGACGTTCCCGTGGAACTGGGAAGTCAAAAGTTTTTGGTACCTTTTGTCGTGGTTTCCAAATGTTCCCAACCTTGTATCCTAGGTGTTAATTTTTTACGTGGTGAGTGCGCGAAATTGGACTTCAGCAGCAATGCTCCTACTTTGTCGTTAGGGGGAAACGGGGAAACTATGAAACTTCATCAGCTCCAGCACTCTTGCAAGCCTAAAGAAACATTCGCTAGTGTTTATTTCTCAAAAAATGTAACTTTGCCCCCACATTCAGTCGCACTTGTTTCTGGCAGTGTTTCTTCAACTTTGAATAGCAACGATGTCATTTTTGAACCAGCTTGTAGTCTCGATCCGTCTTTGCTGGTAGAGGCTGCTGTGGTTTGTCCGCAATTTGGTCGATTCCCCATATCTGTCAGTAATCGCTCAAATATGTCGCTAAAGCTTTCTAAAGGTATGCAATTGGGGGTTGTCGAGAAATCAATCGCGTCGATTACTTCTGTCGATACGCCTAACTCAGCTTCACCATTCTCTGCCTCTATTACCAATCGCCACCGTGTGGAGCTGTCTGTTGATGCTCAACAGGAATTGCTTCAAAAACTTCTGAATCAATACGCGGATGTGTTCTCACAATCGGATAGTGATTTGGGCTGTACTACGTTAGTGAAGCATAAGGTAAATGTGCAAGAACACCTGCCGATAAAGCAGCAGTATTACCGCATTGGCCCAGCTCAGCATGAAATAGTCTCCAAAAATGTTAAGGATATGCTAGCTCGGGGTATCATTACGGAATCCAATAGTCCATGGGCATCTCCGGTTGTAGTCGTTAAGAAAAAGGACGGATCAGATAGGTTCTGCATCGATTTCAGAAAAGTCAATGCCATTACTAAGAAAGACACGTACCCAATTCCACGCATTGACGAATGCTTAGATTCAATGGCAGGGTGTAGTTATTTTAGTACCCTTGATTTAAGCAGTGGATACTGGCAGATTGCTATGGACGAGGAAGACAAAGAAAAAACGGCTTTTACAACTAGAGATGGACTGTACGAATTTTCCGTTATGCCGTTTGGCTTGACCAACGCTCCAGCCACCTTTCAACGGCTGATGACAAAGGTGCTGCAGCAGCACCTTTGGAAATTTTGCATTGTTTATATTGACGACATCATTGTATACTCGAAAACTTTTGGGCAACATCTTCAACACTTGGAGGAAATTTTCAAGTGTCTTCGAGCAGCAAATCTCAAGCTAAAGCGCCGTAAGTGCGACTTTTGTAAGTCAGAAGTGTCGTATCTTGGTCATGTCGTTTCTTCTACTGGTGTACGCCCCGATCCCAAGAAGCTAGAGGCTATAGAAAGGTTTCCCAGACCATGTAACGTGTCCGACGTTAAGAGTTTTCTCGGGCTCGTATCTTATTATCGGAAGTTTGTGCCTGCACTAGCGTCTTTGGCAGCGCCTATTCATAGACTAGTGAAAAAAGATACTGCGTTTGTTTGGGATTCTTCTTGTGCATCTGCTTTTGCCGCAATCAAAAGCTTGCTGCAGAAGCCACCGATTCTGGTCATGCCAAACTTTAGCTACGATTTTGTCATTTGTACGGATGCTAGCAAACTAGGGTTGGGCGCTGTTTTATCTCAACATGTGGACGGACGCGAGTGCGTTATCAGTTATATCAGCCGCACCCTTTCACCAGCAGAGGCAAAATATTCTACCATCGAATTGGAAATGTTGGCCGTGGTATGGGCTTGTAGGAAGTTTCGACCGTACATTTATGGACGGAATTTTAAGGTATTTTCAGACCACCATCCACTGAAGTACTTTAAGACTTTGAAAACACCTTCATTACGCTTGCAGCGATGGGCGGCCGAACTGCAGCAGTACGATGAATACATGACCCTAGACTATAAGCCGGGCAGTTGCAACCAAAACGCCGATGCCCTCTCAAGAGGACCCTTGCCCGACAGTGATGTCTCTGTATATACTGTAGCGGTAGAGACCGATGGTCCTTTTAGTTCTGCAGTGCTGCAACGGGAGCAAGAAAAGGACCAGTTTTGTCAAGGCATGACCCTAGAGCTTAAAGGGTTGAACGCAGGAAAATTTCGGATTCCCAAGGGAATTCGACCTAGGGATTTTGTCCTTCGCAATGGTCTGCTTTGTCGTCGTTCCCGACGACGCAACGGTCTCAGGGTCGTCGTTCCTGAGAAATTGCGGCACTCATTGCTTTCTTGTTACCACGACCAGCCTATTTCTGGCCATCTGGGCCTGCACAAAACAATGGGAAGGCTTGTTCCACTATATTATTGGCCTAATATGGTTCGCGACGTCTCTTTATGGTGCAAAAGTTGTGAGAAATGTCAGCTTTATAAGGCCCCAGCCGGGCGTGGCAAAGCTCCATTAGTACCTATTTCAGTCGGGGGACCTTTCGAAAGGTTAGGCGTTGACATTGTCGGTCCCTTACCAGTTACTCGTCGCAAGAACCGTTATATTGTCGTATTTCTTGATTATTTCACCAAGTGGCCAGAAATCTTCGCAGTCAATTCCACTGAAACTGACGTAATCGCAAAACTGCTAGTTGAGCAAATAATTTGTCGCCACGGGGCACCAAAAATATTGCTCTCTGACCAAGGAACTAATTTTACATCAAAGTTAATGTACAAAGTCCTAGAGCTGGTTCAGTGCAAAAAGGTGCAAACAACGGCGTACCACCCCCAAACGGATGGCCTCGTAGAACGCTTCAACCGCACTCTTAAAACGGCTCTGGCTTCCTATGTAAACGAGAAGGGTACAGACTGGGATCAGTACTTGCCCTTTGTTGCGTTTGCAGCTAGAACTGCTGTACAGTCATCAACCGGCTTTTCCCCTTTCCATCTGGTGTACGGTCGGGAAGTTCATTGTCCCTTTGATACGGCCGGACTAGGAGACAAACGCGATCGCAATGAGTCTACCTACTTTTCTAAGTTACAGCAAGGTTTTGCCAAGGTCTATCCCGCTGCCCTTAACAACATTGAAAAAGCACAGCAGACTCAGAAAATGTACTATGACACGCACGCCACACCAATTTCGTTCAGTATTGGTGACAAGGTACTGTTGAAACGCATTCCAAAAAAATCTCGGGATAGTCCCTGGCAATCGGGTTATGTTGTCGAAGAAAAGTTGTCTCCAGTCACGTACAGAGTACGCAGTAGGAAGAACTGTCAGCAACTGTTTACCGTTCATGTTAATTTACTCAAGCCTCATTCCTCTCGCTAAGAAACCTAGCTAGATTTCCGCTGTTGTTTAGTTGGACTTTTTTCTCAATTTAGTCTTCTCTTCTTCGTTATTCTTTTCTATTTGTTTAGTTTTTATTGTTTTGTTGGCGGGTTTACCGATGCGAGTATTTTACAGTGTTGACTTAGGCGTCCTGGCTTTAAAATGGTCATCACCTGGACTGCGAACATGTATTGATAGAGGCATCCTGGCTTCACCAAACGTCAATACTTTAATTCCCGATCAAAAGCAACTGTTAACAGAGGTGTTCTGGCTTCACAAAATGTTAACAAATGCTTTCGTTAACTTCTCTAGACCGATATGAATTAACTAAAACAACTGTTAACAGAGGTGTACTGGCTTCATGAAATGTTAATAAGTGCTTTAGTTAACTTCACCAAACTGATGTCAAGTAACTAAAACAACAGTTAACAGAGGTGTTCTGGCTTCTTAAAACGTTAACAAATGCTTTAGTTACCTTCAGACCGATATCAGACAAAATAACAAAAACTTGACTTGCATAGTAAGACTGAGGCGCACAGGCTTCGTTATGGTTTTGCTTAAAGTCAATTTTTAGATGTAAAGTTCGAGGCTTTTATTGGAGGCTAGCAGGCCACAAAACTGCTGACTAGCCGACTAACTATTCTAGTCAAGAATCTATACGAGCACCAGTAGTCACAAGAGTCACACTGCAACCGTGCGACACACACACACACACATTACAGTATACATTACACTCCCCCCTTTGTAAGAAAAAGAAAGTCGTACAGGTCAAATTGCACAGTATTTTAAACAACTCGTATTTTTTGTTAATTTACTTTGCTATAGCTTATTGGAATAGAGCGTGCTTTACGGTACGAACGATTAAGTAGTTAAACTCAGATTTAATACTTTTTAAACGTACTAAAATAAGCAACTGATAGAATTAAAGTATACATAAATGTACTATAAAGTATATATAACTGTACTATTTGCCAAAATGTTCGCTTGCAATGACTTTGACAACACTCAAGACGTCGTTTCGGATTAGCTGGAGCCTGGACGCCCCTCCGTAACGGCGACCTCAGCAATTGTCGTTTTGATTGCGGCTTCAACCAACGCCACGCCCTCTTGGTTCAGATGAATGTCAGGACCGCCGGCAGAGCATTTTGCGAAAAACTTAGGATTGTTTAAGGCAGTGTGAACTTTAACCACGGAAACTTTACTGTTGGGGACTCCTTGCTGACTGTAGCGTTTGCGGAGATATGCCAAGAAATTATTCACGCGATTCACGGTTGATGCGGATTCGCTGAAGAGAGACCCACCGAGTCTTGGCGGTATTTCAAGGAGTAGCAACGACTTTGAAGGTAACTCGGTGACGAAGCGACTGATTTGTTTTTCAAACTGCTGCTGAATTGCCTTAAACCGACCCACGCGCTCTTGAAATGTTTTCCCCACACGATTTCGGACAACAACATTGTTGGTGCCACCGAAAATCACTGCAAAACGATAGCCTTCATGGACGGCAAGCCTATATGAATTAACTGTGGGGGGGGGGGGTGTTTGTGGTTTTTGTTTTTGTTGTTGTTTGTTGTTTGTTGGTGTGTTGTTTTTTGTTGTGTTGTGGGGGTTGGGTTGTTGTGTTGGTGGTTGTTTTGGTTTGGTTTGGGTGTGTGATTTTTGTGTGTGTTTGTTGTTGGTTGTTTTTTTGTTTTTGTGTTGTTGTGGTGGTTGGTTGTGTTTGTTTGTTGGGTTTTGGTTTGGTTTGGTTTTGTTGTGTTTTGTGGTTTTTTTTTGGTTGTTTTTTTTGGGGTATTTTTGTTTTTGTGGTGGTTTTTTTCTTGGGGTTTTTTTTTTTTTTGTGGGTTTTTTGGTTTTGTTGGTTTTTGTTTGGGGGGCTTGTTTGTTGTTGTGTGTGGTTGGTTTTGGGTTTTTGGTGGTTTGTTTGTGTTTTCTTTGGGTGGGGTTTGTGGGTTTTTTGGTTCCAAAACAACTGTTAACAGAGGTGTACTGGCTTCATGAAATGTTAATAAGTGCTTTAGTTAACTTCACCAAACTGATGTCAAGTAACTAAAAAAACAGTTAACAGAGGTGTTCTGGCTTCTTAAAACGTTAACAAATGCTTTAGTTACCTTCAGACCGATATCAGACAAAATAACAAAAACTTGACTTGCATAGTAAGACTGAGGCGCACAGGCTTCGTTATGGTTTTGCTTAAAGTCAATTTGTTTGTGTTTGTTGTGTTTGGTTTGTTTTTTTTTTTTGTTTTTTTTTTTGTTGTTTTTTTTTTTTTTTTTGTTTTTTTTTTTTTTTTTTTTTTTTTTTTGTTTTTTTTTTTTTGTTTTTTTTTGTTTTGTTTTTTTGTTTTTTTTTTTTTTTTTGCTGTTTTTTTTTTTTTTTGTTTGTTTTTTTGTTTTTTTTTGTGTGTTTTTTGGTTTTTTTTGTTTGTTTTTTTTGTTTTGTTTTTGTTTTTTTTTTGTTTTTTTTTTTTTTTTTTTTTTTTTTTTTTTTTTTTTTTGTGTGTTTTTTTTTTCTTTTTTTTTTTTTTTTTTTTGTTGTTCGGTTGGTCGGGTGTGGGTGCCGCGGGGCGTGTGCCCTGTTTCCGCTCTTTCCCTTTCTCCCGTTTTTGCGTTTCTTGCTGCCTGCTGCCTGTTTTTTTTTTTCTCCGTTAGATGTAAAGTTCGAGGCTTTTATTGGAGGCTAGCAGGCCACGAAACTGCTGACTAGCCGACTAACTATTCTAGTCAAGAATCTATACGAGCACCAGTAGTCACAAGAGTCACACTGCAACCGTGCGACACACACACACACACATTACAGTATACATTACACTCCCCCCTTTGTAAGAAAAAGAAAGTCGTACAGGTCAAATTGCACAGTATTTTAAACAACTCGTATTTTTTGTTAATTTACTTTGCTATAGCTTATTGGAATAGAGCGTGCTTTACGGTACGAACGATTAAGTAGTTAAACTCAGATTTAATACTTTTTAAACGTACTAAAATAAGCAACTGATAGAATTAAAGTATACATAAATGTACTATAAAGTATATATAACTGTACTATTTGCCAAAATGTTCGCTTGCAATGACTTTGACAACACTCAAGACGTCGTTTCGGATTAGCTGGAGCCTGGACGCCCCTCCGTAACGGCGACCTCAGCAATTGTCGTTTTGATTGCGGCTTCAACCAACGCCACGCCCTCTTGGTTCAGATGAATGTCAGGACCGCCGGCAGAGCATTTTGCGAAAAACTTAGGATTGTTTAAGGCAGTGTGAACTTTAACCACGGAAACTTTACTGTTGGGGACTCCTTGCTGACTGTAGCGTTTGCGGAGATATGCCAAGAAATTATTCACGCAATTCACGGTTGATGCGGATTCGCTGAAGAGAGACCCACCGAGTCTTGGCGGTATTTCAAGGAGTAGCAACGACTTTGAAGGTAACTCGGTGACGAAGCGACTGATTTGTTTTTCAAACTGCTGCTGAATTGCCTTAAACCGACCCACGCGCTCTTGAAATGTTTTCCCCACACGATTTCGGACAACAACATTGTTGATGCCACCGAAAATCACTGCAAAACGATAGCCTTCATGGACGGCAAGCCTGGCCACTTTGAACAGAAGCTGCACCTTACCACCGGATAACGCCACAATGTCGAACTGGTCTGATGGTGTAAAACGTCGGCCTTGGGAATCGGCAACTAGAAGGGCATCAGGATACTTTAGCTCCCCCCGAAGATAGGACCTTACTTCCATCAGGATATTTCCCATCCGATTGTCTCCAGGTAGACTATCTTCGCTTTGCTGCAAGTGATGTTGCAATTCTTTCTTGCCCAACTTGCACCCCCAATCAGCATTGTACGGGGACGCTTCCAACAACCAGGAGTTCCCAGTATCATCAAAAAGCTTGGCTAGGCTATGATTTTGGCGATACTTGGCCATTTGCAGGCTGACCATGACTAGATATTTTGCATCGTCCCAAAGCCTCGGATTAATACCCCAACGTATGTTGTAGCCCTTCG
>JASANF010020800.1:0-14938 GCA_030248245.1 Trissonchulus sp. WLG1_4 | reverse complement strand
TGCGTACACATGCGCCTATCGTCTAACAGTATTTTCTCCGATAACAAGCACGTTTTGCGAGTAAGGTTTGACTAATTGTCGATAGCTAGATTTTGTGGTGACTTTCTTAGTGGGCCGAGGATATTCTTCGAAAATAAAACGCGGCAGCAAACTTTTTAAAGCATAACTTACATATATAACAGGTCAAACTGGTTCTTGTTTATTGGATCCATTGTTGTTTTCAAGTTGTGTATCAAATCGAAGTTCGAACAAAAGCTAATAACTGTATTGTAAAAAAACTCAGTATAAATTAGAGCCCAATTTAGATCACACTGTGTATTTTGAACGGCGGGTTAGCATGTTTTATGGCAACTGGCAACCCAATGTTAGCTGCGACGATCTTGTCACAGCTATAAGCTACGCACGGTTTTGCTAGCGCCATGGTTTCTGCAGAGAATTCACACTGTTCGAGTTTTGACGTGCTGATAAACAATCTTGAAAACATTGTTGGAACAGATTTCGTCATATTGCTGTCACTGCGAAACTTTCCAGAACACGTGCCATGTGCGATGATGTTTGTGCTGTGATGACATGCGTCTGTGTGCTTAGTATAGTATATATGTATGTACTTTGTGGCTGAGCCCGCCGCGTAAAAATACGCGCTGTACGAGCAGCCTTTCTAACTTTGAAGACCACGCTGAACGTTATCGATCGCTAGCCTATACACGACAAACACAATTATTGATTAATATTCCTGTGTAGCTGTCTGATAGTTCCAGGGGCCGTATGCTGTACACAGTAACACACACTGGTGCTGTAGCTGTATGATTATGCAGCATAGCATACACTGTACAACATACACACCCACACATTTAGTGCATTTTTAGGACCTACCTAGGTGCTCAGTTGAAAATTACACAGTGAGATAAGATACATGGGAATTTAGTTTTTGTAATATAGTATATACGTGGCGGCTGAGGCTGCCGCGTAAAAATTTCTAAAAAAATTGTGAACGATTTTGTTTAACTTCTTGTTCGTCAAATGCAAAGAATCGCATTCCCAGATAAGATGCGAGAGGTCTCCGGTTCAAATTACATACCTGATTAAAATAGTTTCCCCCTAATCTATTTTCAAGGTTAAAAATTTGTGTAAGTTACACAGAGTCGCGCAGATTCCCATTGAGCGTCGGGTGGCGTGAAAATTTGCATAAATACCAACCAGTAACCACTGCACTGCAACACTTCCTTATATTTAAATGGTATGCTTCATCAGAACTCAAATCTGTAAAGCAGAGTAGACTAAAATCAGTTAAAAATAAGTAGACTAAAATCAGTTAAAAATGTGATTCCGCCCGGGTTCGAACCGGGGACCTTCTGCGTGTTAGGCAGACGTGATAACCGCTATACCACGGAATCCACATGTTATGATTGTTAAAAAATCTACAGGTACAAAAGCATCTCGGCGGGTTAACTGTTGAAGCTTTGCTGAGCTATTCAGCCGCTAAATTTCCAAAATTGTCGAATCTTCAATTTATTTTAAAAAAAATTGAAAATTATTTTGGCAAAACTTTACATAAATTTGAACTAATTTGCACTGCACTATGTCTATTTTTTGAAAAAGTGAAACATGCGACCTCATACTTTCCTGTAGCGAAGTTGAATACTTTTAAGCTACCTGCAGTCAGTTTCGATCGAGTGGAACCGAGTTAATTTAAAAAATTAAGTTGAAGATAATGTATGATATTTTGCTAACATTGCTAAATGTGCGTTTACTTACACAAGGCTTGAAAGAAAAAAGCTCTTTGCTGAGTGAGGATGGGTTGTATGCTGAGTTTGGAGACTCACTTATTTTAGAGGAACTAAACCGGCTACCTATTCTGCGCAAGCTGAACAGAGCAAAACATCAGTTTTGTCACTTATACATAGCGCCTTTCCAAAAAGAAATAAACATGAAACATGGCAATGCTTCAGTCGGCTATGCTTATACAAACTTCTTTTTAGATTAGGCAGGAGGCTACGAAACCATTTTTAACACTTTTTTCATAATTTTTTCAAAAAAGTTAAAAAATAAATTACTGGTAAGCAGCTCCACTGATGAGTCGCCTGCACCAGTAATGGTCTAGTAGATCCTGCAATGCACTACTAACTTTTAGTAAATAATCTATGTTGATCACATCTAACCTATCTCTACACTAACACTAGCTTTTATCTATTTGATGTGCTTGATCTAGAGAACAAGCGCAATGAAATTTATATTCAGTTGGTTGCCTTTCATCTTTTCGGACTAGTTAACACCTCACCCGAGTCCAACGACAGCTTTAGAAGCCCGGTGATTAATGGCAGCTCGGGTACATATAATGTAAAACTTTTTATTTAGTTACTAGTAGAGTTCGCAACGGGTCGCGATTTCATAACCGGACCCGACCCGAGCTAGTGTCTAACCCGACCCGAACCGACCCGACCCGACCCGACCCGACTTCTACTGAAGCTGCTATCCAAACACTTGAGATTTCTTTGTCACTTTTTTGTTTCCAGCTTTTTATATATTTCATGTTTTTATAAGCTACAGCTGACAGCACAGATGTACATGGGGGGTCTGGCGGGGGCAAGCCCCTCCCAGATTTCAGATCCCGGGACAAGCCTCACTCAGATTTGACCGATCGGGGCAAGCCCCTCCTCGTTGCTAAAACAGTTTCTGAAAACTAAAAAATCGCCTCAGATAAATGAGCAAATAGCGAAAAAATTGCTAAAAATATCCGAATTTTACAAATAAGTAATTTCCTATTTGTAGGCAAAAATTTAAAAGAATATATAGCGCTTTTGTCGGTTCAAGCCCCCACAACGTCGGGAAAAGCCCCCCTACAATTTGGAAAAATCCGGGACAAACCCCCCCCAAAAAACCGAGACCCCAAGTACATGTATTAGTATTGACGTCAGTAGCTAATTTTGACTAATAGAAATGAGCTCGAAAAAGCTTTTACATCACTCTGCAGCGGGTACATTAGGTTGAAAATATCATCAAAACAGATAAATTTAAGGTAAAACTCAAGGATATAATATACCCAAAATTTTTGACCCGAACTAACCCGCACAACCCGCGGGTTGGAAAATCTCAACCCGACCCGACCCGAGCCGACCCGACCCGCACCGACCCGCACCAACCCGACCCGATTGCGAACTCTAGTTACTAGTTCCTTTACCGACTAGTTAATTGCTTATCTTTCGGTTTAATTTGTTATGAATTTCTTGAGAACTACACAGGCACACTTGATCACAAACTTCTTACCGGATTAGGCCCTGTTCTACCTAGGAAAAATCTGAAACAATGAAAAGGAGTACGCTACGTTACCGTTTCTAGCATATCGAGAAAACAACAAAATAAGGAGCAATGCCGGGAATCGATCCTAGACACTCCGTTCCGAGCTATCACAAAAACACAGTGATGGTTGAGACAAAGACGACAGAATTGTCACAATAAGTCCAGTTAATAACCGTATTCCAGCAATAGCAGGTAAACCAGACGCGGGCTGTCCCATTCTCTGCAAATACCGCATGAATATATAATTTTCCATTCCTGTTCTCTTAAGCTAATTGAAACAGCTCCCCAAATGAATTTATAAATACCTCTTGTGTAATTAAATACTACTACAACAAACCTGCTTTCATGCAAGGCTGGTATGCTAAACGAGCTTTACAATAGCTGCTCTTTGCTGTTGAGTACATGACTAAAACTGTGGTGGTGTTACTGTATGTATATATATGCAGCGTAGACTTGAAAGTCAGAGTATTAACTACAGAAATAACAATTGCATACGAATGAGAATAAGAATAGGAATAACTGTGAATAAAATGATTTATTGCCAGACTGAAGCTACAGTTTCCACTACTGAAAATAAAACGGCATAACAAACCTGAACATACGTGTTTGACAGCTTTAATTATGGGCAAATAAAATAAATACGAATACGAATATGTAAACGAATAAGACATGTATGACATAGACAAGACATACAGTATGTAACATGTAACATAATGTACTTATGCTTCCAAGATTAATCCTCGAATGTATTTCAACAAGTAGGCCCCAAAAGGGGCAAGGTTCCTTCGCCGTGTCTCCTTTTCAGGATTAAATAAAATGGTTCTATTCCATACTTTACTGTAAGCTACACTCTTACTCTACTTTATACCTAACTTATTTTTATCTAACCACACTACGTAGTACATACGTCCAGTAACAGTGCTGCAGAACTTTAAGCATCTCGCTGCATCAAGCCATGTGGCTCAAAAGTTACGCTGTGATCTAAGCTGAGCAAATCATCTCTAAGAAGCGATAAACAGGGTTTTCCAGTGGTTCTTATATACATACTGCTCGTGAAACATTACGGTGCCGATTTTGGAAAAGCACACTACTACAACACTGTGCATCGATTATTGATTTTTATTGTTCATATACGCGAACAAAAACCAGCAGGCAGCTCCCAAGCTGGAAATACACACAAAACAAACTGGCTATGCTATGCAGCCTGCTCAGGAGCGTTTTAACGCTGTGAGCAATTAATTTCAAAACACTACCTAAAGTCTGACCAGAAACGGCTGAACCCTGAGATAACATAGGCGGCGCGATATTTGTGACTACTCGGTGTACTTTTGATGCTTACAATTTGTTCTTTTCGTAATGAAATCGCGTGTTTCTTTTTGTCTCAGGGTCCAAGCTTTTTTGGTTATACTTTAGTTCCTTCTCTAGAAGGAACAAAAATAACCTTATCAGTCAATCAGTTTGTTATAAAGCATAGCTCCGATTTCTGTGACAGGTCAGAACTACACATTACCTACCAAATATTCAATGATGATTACTTGTAGAAACATTAAAAGCACGTTCATTCAAAGAGTACGAATAACAAAAATGATTCATTATATATTTTACATACTTTCAGAGCCGTAGGTCCGACCAACCTCTAGATTTACATAATCATAGTATCAAGAGTACATAATAGGAAGAGTATGACACTCTTCCTATTATGCCTTCGGGCGTGCGTACAATGCGGAGCGCGAAATAGCCCGCTTATGTACGGTTTTGAGGGGGTCCCCCCCTTCAGTTGAGTACAGGGTCTTCAGTTGAGGGGGGGTACCCCCCCCCCCTCAAAACCGTACATAAACGGCCTATTTCGCGCTCCGCATTTCACGCGCGCTGCCAGGCATAATAGGGAGAGGGTCACACTCTTCCTATACTCTTGATAGTATGTATGTACTCATAACGCATCAAGTTGATACTTTGATCAACACATTGCCAAAAGTGAAAAAAGCTGAAAAAAATCTGAAACTTACATTACTTACTTTTATTAGCCATGCATTTAACAGAGAGAAACAAATCCAAGTCAAAGTGGCTTAGTCTACAGTCTAAAGTTGGACTTAGTGTGTGTCTATATTACATTAGTAGTGGGAAAACAATAAAGCTAGCTTGAGCCAGCTAATTATCACTAATTGAAAGTCTAACTAATTAAAAACGTAGCAAGCTGCCCCACAGCCCCAAAAGTGCCCTGGTACACGCAATATTTGCATGCGTCTGCTTGGAAGCACTTAATTAGCACTAATTAACATAATTCTCCCGTCCAAGCAAGTCTTACTATCTACACTCTTATTCCATTATTAAATTATAGCCATACCTACGTATATAATATGTTGACCACATATCGGGATTTTATACCAATATCAACATTTTTTGCATAGCAGTTGTACACAATCGTCTTGGGACTTTAGGAGAACAAACTGAGAATAAAATCCCATTTTCTTTAATTTTTCTGCGTTTTATAGATTCAGAATCAACGTCTAAGAAATCATCATATGTAACTCTGAACCCCGTCTGATGAAGTCTTTTTCAAATACAACAAAACGAACATCGTAACGAGCCTACTTGCGCTATAATTTACGTGGCGTTACGTTGGACGAGCACAATAAAGTAGAATAAATGGTCACAAATCATCTTTCAACCTGGTCGACCGCTTTTTACGCGGCCCCCGGGGCCGCGTGGGGCCGCGTATATACTATATTCAGATTCTGAAAGTCCTATGTAACTTTGGGTAGGTCGAATCTCATACGTTAAATTACACTACAACGGCAGGTAGGTCAATTGTTACTGACGGAAAGACGGAAGTTTGTTAAGAATGACAGCAGTTGTAACTACAAATACTGCAAAAGTTGCGAACCGGTGGGGTGTCGAACCCCCAAACTTCTGACTGAAAATCAGATGCTCAGTAAATGCTTGTCGCACTACCACCTGAGCCAATCGGCCTTAATATGAAAAGTATGAACATGTAGATACATGGTTTCGAAGATTTTCGATACACCCATGTCAAAACTTGAAATACCTGAGGCCATCCCCTATTTAGGTATTAATTTCTTAGTCAGCAGTTTTTGCTCTTCTAAAATTTCGATGCAATACAGTTCGACATACAGTTACCTGCTCCATAATGCATGGGCGGTACACAGAGATTTTATGTTGCAAAGACTGGTCATAATCCAAGTTTATCAGACAGTATCATGTGGCTCGTTGGTCTAGTGGTACGATTCTCGCTTAGGGTGCGATAGGTCCCGGGTTCGACTCCCGGCCGAGCTCATTCATTTTTTCTAGGAATCAAACTTTTTCGAAAAACAGTTTAACCCAATCTTAAACTAGAAAGTTTATTTTGAATATTCCAAACATCCCCCATGAAATTTTGTACTGCATATTGTCCAGTACGTGGTTTTTAATTTTAAGTTAACAGCTTATAAGACGACCTAGGGGTGTTTTAGCTTCAGATCCAGACGTTTAAACAGTTAAAATTGTTCGACTTAATTAATAAAAATCAAAGCCAAATATTTTTACTTTTTCACATACACGTGTGTATACATTGCTGCCGTGGTTGCTAATGTAGTCAAAATAAAATCACTAAAATGATTTTCACTCATAACCCAGCAACCACCTTTGGAGCAACTCAGCAGTAAATCTGTGCAAAAATTAAGATTTGAAAATGATTTCATCCACAAATAATGGCCGCGTTTAATATATCCTTCGGAATATTGACACTCGTGACTCGGGCCTCACAATATAACCACTTCTAACTCAGCAGAAGAGCTTGTTCATTTGATGAAACCAAAAAATATTTCAAACGGTTTCATCTGCAAAACGTCAAAATTTGCGAACGATCAAAGTAGTCAACAAATACCTATTACCAAGAGTGCATAATAAGAAGAGTATGACACTGGGCCAATTCCTGGCAGGGGTCGGAATTACAACCTGCGACCATTAACTCCAAAAACAGGCCACGAATTGGACCATAGTACCACCCCCACAAACTGGACCCCGGTCCAAAACGTGGCAGGGGTACCCCCCCACAAACCCGACCCCGGTCCAAAACGTGGGGGGGTTACCCCCCCCCCACAAATCAGACCCTAGTGGTCAAAACGTGGGGGGGTACCCCCCCCCACAAAATGGACCCCGGTCCAAATCTTGGGGGGGTACCCCCCCCCCACAAATTGGACCCCGGTCCAAATCTTGGGGGGGTACCCCCCCCACATTTTGGACCCCGGTCTGAAAATAGACCCTAGTGCCAAATCACCAAAATTTTGCTCAAAATGCAGTTTTCGGCCAATCTGTGCCCTGTTGGGGCTGCTCAGCCTCAACTTTTGGCTTGTGGGGTTGCCGACCCCTGCAAGGCCGGGTACAACCTATTGTATTCGTTTTTCTGGATGCTTCTGTTGATTATTTGAAACATCAAGGGTCCCCCCTTGTGGACTTGAAAAATTTTTGATAATGGATTGGTCTGAAAACTTTTTTCTATGGGTGATTTAGGTCCCAAATTGCGGATCCGACAAGCGTTTTAGTTTGTGCCCGTCTGGACTTCCGTACTGCCTCACCTAGGGGGTTAAAATGGGCAAATTTTTCACCAATGCGGATTCTTTGTTTTCTGGGGTAATTTTACCTCCTGAAAACGAATTTGAGCTCCATTATTGTGTGTACGGCTCGCAAAAACCTGTGCGACCGCCTCCCCTCCAGAGACCCATAGGGTCCAATATTCTAATTCGAGATTTTGACGTCCCCAGAGGTAATTTGGGCATTTTGGGCATTTCGAAAATACACTTTTAAAATTTTTTTTTAAATTTTAAAAAATTTAAAATTTTAAAAAATTTGATTTTTTTTCAGATTTTTTTCTGGAACGCTAATATTTGCTTTCCGGAATGCCGAAATAATCCTAAAACATCAAAATCACGCAATTTAAAAATATTTAAAATTTTTATGTTTCCTAAAATTTTCTGATTTGTACCAATTTGAAGATTTTAAAACTTTTTTAAGACAGTACAACCACACAATTACAATTCCAGAAAAAAATCTGAAAAAAAGTCAAATTTTTTAAAATTTTAAATTTTTTTTAAAATTTAAAAAAAAATTTAAAAATGTATTTTCGAAATGCCCAAATTACCCCTGGGGACGTCAAAATCTCGAATTAAAAAATTGGACCCCTTGGGTCTCTGGAGGGGAGGCGGTCGCACAGGTTTTTGCGAGCCGTACACACAATAATGGAGCTCAAATTCGTTTTCAGGAGGTAAAATTACCCCAGAAAACAAAGAATCCGCATTGTTGAAAAATTTGCCCATTTTAACCCCCTAGGTGAGGCAGTACGGAAGTCCAGACGGGCACAAACTAAAACGCTTGTCGGATTTGGGACCTAAATCACCCATAGAAAAAAGTTTTCAGACCAATCCATTACCAAAAATTTTTCAAGTTCACAAGGGGGGACCCTTGATGTTTCAAATAATCAACAAAAGCATCCAGAAAAACGAATACAATAGGTTGTACCCGGCCTTGCAGGGGTCGGCAACCCCACAAGCCAAAAGTTGAGGCTGAGCAGCCCCAACAGGGCACAGATTGGCCGAAAACTGCATTTTGAGCAAAATTTTGGTGATTTGGCACTAGGGTCCATTTTCAGACCGGGGTCCAAAATGTGGGGGGGGGGGTACCCCCCCAAGATTTGGACCGGGGTCCAATTTGTGGGGGGGTACCCCCCAAGATTTGGACCGGGGTCCAATTTGTGGGGGGGGTACCCCCCCACGTTTTGACCACTAGGGTCTGATTTGTGGGGGGGGTACCCCCCCCCACCTTTTGGACCGGGGTCGGGTTTGTGGGGGGGGGGGGTACCCCTGCCACGTTTTGGACCGGGGTCCAGTTTGTGGGGGTGGTACTATGGTCCAATTCGTGGCCTGTTTTTGGAGTTAATGGTCGCAGGTTGTAATTCCGACCCCTGCCAGGAATTGGCCCAGTGTCATACTCTTCTTATTATGCACTCTTGCTATTACCTATATAAAAGGTAACAGTAATCGAACGTTCCAGCTTAGTATGACACAGCATCGAGTCAAGCTACATAACGAAATGTGAAAAATAAATATACTAAACTAAAATGTGCAATACACGCCTCACCAGATCAATTTGCGACGCGTTCTAGCCACCAACACCTAGATTGTGTAGTGTGACTCGCATCCCAGCTAAGTTAGCTGCAATTTGTCACTAGCAAATTTCGTTGCGCATTCGCTGAAATTCGCATGATAACACCATCAAAACTAGAGATCGGCCGCTAACCCAAGAGCCGGCTCCGGGGGCCTATCACGCCCTCTACCAGCCCGGTCAAATAAACAACTAAAAAAAACAAAACTTAATTTAGCTCATATTGACAATTACCGGCTCATATCACACAAATTGTAAAATTAAACGCACTATACTTATTACAACGTCTAGAGTCGAATCTTATCTGTGTATTCATAGACGTATTCGTCTTAAACGCATTAAAATGAATGGTCCAGGACTGAAGCTCACGGGCCATACAATAGCTTCTCGGTCCGCACCGATCTCCATAAATACGGCTCATCAACGGAGAATTCCCGATCATTTTCTGATCTTAGTAAAGCAGACATGCGTGACGTAAAAAACTTTACTAAAGAAAGGCCAAACAAATGGAATTAACAATTTCAATGAATGACATAACGACAGCAGTAAAACAACCAAGAAGGAACTTTAAAGAACAAACAACTCAAAACAACATTCCATAAAGACAATAAGGCCAATTAGGCATCTGGATGCGACATATGTCATATAGACAGTAAAGATGGACTAATCATGGTCGAAAAAATATGAAATTAATGTGCATATAATTAAACAGTTATGCTATTTATCGAACTTACTGAATTGACGTACGTAAATATTGTTAAATATCTAATTCGTGAATAAATTCCCAAACGCGGGCTATATAATCTACGATTTTTGTTTTGTTGTTGAATATATTGCCTCACTCAATATACTGGAACTATTTAACCAACTCTGCAACTAACCTGCTGTCTAAATACAGAAATACTTCTGTATAAACAAAACTTTCAACTATTAAGTATCAACCGAGTTTCGCACATAAATATATTTCACTGCAAAATAACATTAAAGCCAAAAACCAATATTAATGTGACACAGTTACAGAACAAGTGCATTTTTTAAAATTATTGCTGAGATCCCCAAAACCTGGTATAAATAAGAAAATCACCCAACCAACAAGCATAATAACAAATAAATAAAGTAACACAAAAAATTATGCAACTCATAAATGCAAATTAAGTAACAATAATAATATTGCTTGATAATTAAGTATAAGTAGCCTTGTGAATCCCCCCCCCAAAAAAAAACATAAAACCTAAACTTGAAACATGAAAAACGACTGCTCACAGGGGCAAATTATTAAAAGGACTAAAACGGATTAAAGTAGAAGTTTAACTATTATGTAAGTAAGTAGTAAGAAGCTATTATGTACTCTTGATATTATGAATGATCAGATAACAAGAGCGAATATAAACATGACTGTAGCAATAATGTGACTGGAATATCCAAACTGTGCCCACGACGACAGTGTGTGACCCATTGAAAAGCCCTGCAACAAGTTGAAAACACTTTACATAAAGTGATTAATAATACTTAGGTATTATTTATTTAAGCTATTATTATTATTTTTCAAGATAAAACGTAGAAGTTTGTGTCATTAACATTTATAAAATTTACAAAAAGTTTTCAGTATTGCTTTTTAGTACAGTACGCCAACTCAAAAAATTGAAGGTTAAGAAGAAACAATAGCCACAAGTATTAGGCCCGATTCGATTCATACTTAACACAACCGTCTAACTCAATACAACTGACCAAAACGATGTGGCTAATTTTTCACAGCAGCGGACCGAAATTTGTCCTTATACCTGGCCTATGTCCTAGGACAAATGAACTCGGCTTTAGTCGGCAAAATTAAGAACTAATCCTTATTGTATTAAACCAAGAGTACATAATACGGTCATTAATATACATACTCTTAAGTAAACTAATATAAAATTTTAAATAACATTGTGTTATTATCTAACCGTTTGTTGTGTCTCAATATCGCCCCCAAAAGGCATTCCCAGATACGCAAGGTGAAATACGGCCAGAGCGAAAAATGCGAAATTGCAAAACAGCACGCACGGGTGGCTCTGCAATCAAAATTATCAAAAGTAGCCCGGGGTACAGCTATTATGTTCCTTAGCAAGCCTTTCTGAAAAGTCCATGAAGGGGTAGCTATCCCCTCTCAAGGAACGCTGTAACCCTGGGACCAAGCCTGAGCCTAAATTTAAGCCTACAACCTAAATTGTCGGAAACCAGCACACATAATTATTATGTCGTGAGCTTTGCCAATAGATTGATTGGTTGACAAAGGCAAAATGTTGTTTGCTTGTTCAAAAGATTTTTTTCAAATTTTCAAAATAACACGCACTAGTAATTAAACTTCATTCACGTTATGCATACTGCAGTTCACTAACCCATTTATTGCTATGAGAGCATTTGTCTGGTGTACAGGACTTGGCTTCGATACAACTATCATACGCACGGGCAAGCTTTTTCCTTAGATCTAAAACACGAAAAATTTATACAAATATTGAACTATCAAAGAAAATTATCACACGCTAATGAACGATTAATAACACTACAAATATTATGATTTATCGCCTTCACTGAAACAAATACTTGAAAAAGACTTACAATACTCGGTATACGTATAAAACCCCAAAGACAAAAGCACTGCTGACAGCTGAAAGTTGAAACCCTGAAACAACAAAACAACATACACATCAGTGAATAATAACACAAAAATAAATCAATAAAGTGCCTGTCTTCAAGCCGAAAATATTGATTTAAAGTAGTGTTTTGACGAACTAATGCGATAACTTCAATTCAGCTGCAAAATATACTCTTACAAATAGTAATGTAAATGCAAAATAACTATAAATCTCTTAAAATAGTATTTTATTAAAAAATCCTAACTTAAAAAACCAATCAACTATACTAACAATTTGTTTTCAACCAAAATATTTTCGAACAATAAATTTGTATCAGACTTACATGCAACAGGGAGCTCGCAGCATAAGTGAGAAGAATGGCCCCAAAATTACCACAATTATTTTTAGCAATAGAGAACACATCTGAAAAAACATATTTCAGCATCAGAAAAATCCGCTTTTCTTACTTCTGTCTTAAAAATCCGTTTCACTACAATAATTATTATAATAGCATTATGTGGTTCAAAGTTACAAGAATATACTGTCTCTATACAAAATTATTCAAATTTTCATAATGTACATAAGAAATTTCATAAAAAATTCAAAAACCAAAATTCAGTTGCATAAAAATTTAAAAAAATGCAATAAAGTTTAAAAAATCTGCAAATCAAATCACCAAAACGACACTGAAAAACCCAGCGTTCCAGTTGATTTTTGCTGTCTGTCTCGCCCGTGAGAAGTTACGCCTAAATCCTTCAAACCTTCAGAATTTCTGAATAATTTAGTTTGATCAGCCGATATGAATTAACTCACAAGTTTTGAGCCATCGGTGCATGGGAATATGCCAGCATACCACCACATCCACTAGCGAGCGCGGCAGTTCAATTTTCAGCGGTCGGACCACAGAAGCTGTTTCTTTGCCAGACCTAAAACAAAAAAAAAATAAAAACAAAAAGAATCTCGAAACTTGAACATGATACATAAGTAAAACACATATATATTACAGTGCAAATGGCGTATAAAGCAACCAACACAATCAGCCTGTGTGATTTAGTCGTTCATCACTGATAACCGTGTTTAGTAAATTAATCAATTAAAACCTTGATTCAATTAATCAAAGTGATTTAATTAATCAATCACTAATTAATACTTGACTCAGCAAACTACGTAAATTCTATCAATAACCTAGACCCTCCTCATCTTCAAATCTTAAACACAGTAATCGCAGTCTAAAAGTGTACATACGTAAGTAATTTAATACTATGCTAAACTTTATATTATATTATTGCATAATGCATGCTTAGTAAATGCCCAAAACTAAAGCCTTTTCAACCTTTGTATCGTACTAGAATATCTAACGCTTAAATAATATTATATTATACGCACCGATTACTGAAAATAAAAAACCCACTTGCAGCTAGACCGCCAACCACAAAGGCGTAAACAAGCTTCGCCAAAAAGACACACAAAGTACTGACTAAAGCGAAAAGATTGAGCGTCCCGATAGGCAATCAACCACCTAGAAAAACAATGGTTTTTTTAACATAAAAAATATACATGTTTAAAACCCGGCACAATCCAATTATTATCCAAAGCCTAAAATGTGACATCGCACTGGGGATATAATGGCATAGTTTTGGCTATTATGTAAATAAACTTCAGTCAATTTGACAAACTTATTCAGCGCACAGTTTTTCGTCTTGCTTATACTGAGTCTTGTCGCAGACGTTTTTGTTTCAATACAAAATAGCACTTTTCTGAAAGGCACATTAAATCTTGAGTCACAGTGGAAGTCACTTCAAGCAGGAAGGTAGCTAGGGGCGGGCGAAAGTTTCCTTGACTAAAATTTATGTGACTACATGTAATATAATATTTCCAAGACTGCTCAAATTTGAGCTAAAATTACACCGACATGTTTCAAAACTGAATCAATTACTTCAGCTACATAACAAAAATAATAATAGCACCTGTGAGTAGACCGAGGAAAAAAGAACGGCACAATGGAACGAACGTAGTCGGAGCCGGGCAACAGCCATTGAGAAATACAGGTGCTGTGCAGAGGAGAGATAACGGAGAATGGCAGACTGAGACAGAACACCTTTTCAAATCACTCCTCCAGCCAGCCTGAAACATAAACACAACACTTATTGGCAATTGTTACTCAATAATATATATATATATATATATATATAATATATATATATATATATAATATATATATATATATATATATATATATATATATATATATATAATGACAGCATAATTTTTTAATAAGTGAATAAATGAGCATAGTTGGGGTATTAAAGTTGATTAAGGATTCTACCAAATCTGACACTATGACTCCATAAATTGCAAAACTAGTTGTTATAAAAGACCCTATTCAATGTTCTCAACTTCAAGTAAATAAAATACATTAAATGTATTGCTATCTTAAACAAATAGTATGCAACATACTTAACACAGAAATGTGAAGAATTGTCAATTTTAGCAATACTTCTTTTTCCATCTTAATCCTGAATACATAAGTTACATATATTTTTGGGAAGTTCTGTAACTACAGCTATATATATATAAAAATTCTTACGCTACATACCGTAAGGCCTATTGGCTCCAACATTGCCACATGCTCCGCTAAACTAATCCAGGGCCCGAACACAACCGAATGAACGGCAAATATGTAACTGGCAAAATCAACAAAGTCAACATTCTGCAGAGAGGCGTCGCCATCCAGATCAAAACCCACTGATATCAGCTTCATAACCACAATCATAAGGCAGCCTCAAATTAATAATAATAATCAAAGAATAACCAAACGTAGTGTGAATTTTTCATGGTTCATTAATCGTTATAATCAAACTAATCAAAAAGGT